>JXSR01S026346.1:8013-19705 GCA_000969725.1 Ophiothrix spiculata | reverse complement strand
AGACTATGGTCACAATACTTCATACGAACAGTTACGAATAGTATTCAGACCGTCTAATATCACGGGCAGTAAGCTAAGTGAGCAGCAAGGGCGTCCCTCGCTGCCCATTGTCCTTCTAGGCGGACTAAACACTGTTCGTGACTGTTCATACAAAGTATTGGGACCATAGTCTTATGAACTTACAAAAAAATGAGTGAATGGAGAAGAAAAAACAAAAAAGACAAAAACTGATAAGTGAAAGAATCATCTGTGTAACCAAACAAATTAATGACAAATGTTGCACAACATACATGCTCATCGTGTGAATCAGCATCCCCCAATTTGGACGCACTCTACACCTGCGCCTTTACCAGATGATCAAAACATTTAAAATATAAGAGTATAAAATTTTGCATTAGGCTTTTGACAAAATCACAAGCTGGGTCAATTTGCATTTTTTCTGAGCTTGATTGTTGCAATCTGCAAATCATATTCATTACATATGAAAAGGTGATAAAAAAAAAACTAAAAACCAGTAGATGACCACCATGTAGATATCTGATATATACTTTCCATACTTCCACCAGACATCATATCTAAACACTGCGACTTGCATTACAATACTACAACCATGATAACTACATACAAGACATATTGAATAACTTGTCTGATAAAACATAATATTGAATTAAATACGTAATATAACAGGACATTGATGCAGTCGTTATGGTAATGGCTCTTCAATGAAATCTGTTTTTCAAAAAGTTATATATTATGATTTTTCAAAATTGCTTTTATATTTCCCCTAAGGATCGTATTAATGTGGCAATATTAAAGTGCGCAATGTGTTGAAATGCAGACTTATGTTTCTTGGGATTTCTAAGGGTGAATGACCAGGCTGAGCTTAGACACCAAGCCAAGAAAAGATGCTCCTGCCTGTCAGTTAGCAGCTGCTTGTTGAAGTCGCCTTTAATAACTTATGCTTTTCTCTTTATCCTTCGGAATTTTAGAGAAAAAATATATTCTTTCTGATTTCATACCAAGGACATCTTTCACCCAGGAGGTCATCAACATTATCATATATAAAATCTCAATATCGTACACATTTTCACAGTTCTTGCAATGGTTTCACAGTTCTTGCAATATGTTGTCTTTTTATACAGGGAATAAAATGTGACAAAATATTGTTGCCTCTGATTTATGATGAATGCAACTTTTATCAACTGCTCAGCGAAGTAGATCTGTTTGTGTTGTGGTGAAGAACATGTTAAGGAACAAAACATGAAGCGTACTATATCAGAACTTTGAAGTAAATTTTCCAATTTTTTTCCAAATCTTTTTGCATTTCAGAATCAAACTTTTCACCCTTGTTATTTAAAAAGACATTTCTAGAAATCTGCTGCTAGAATTGGATATACTAAAAAAAGAATTACATCAACTCCATGCATTATCATTACATTTTATAATGGTTTTGTTCCAAGAACTATTCATTACCAATATGCACAATTTACTCCTGGCAGTGTTTAGAATTAGTTTAGCAGTAAATCTGTCTTGGAAAACATGTTCAGACCCTATTAAAGCTTAACAAAAGTGTTCCATATGGACCCCACATTTGGTAAAACGCATGGTAAATTTGTCACGTCCTTCCATGTATTTATCTAACTTTACGATATGCTTCACTTGGTAGCAAAAAATTGAAATCGACCCTTCTCCTCTCATGATAATTAGCACAAAATCATCTTTTACGAGGATGTTCTTCAAATTTGTTTTGCCCATATAATTGTAATCGAACAACTTTTATCAAATTTTATTTCAGGAATGCATTTATAATCACATTCTGCAAATATTTCATTTTTTATTAGAATTTAATATATAGTTGCCCTTTAAATCCATTTGGATTTTATGTCATGTAAAATAAAGAAAGAACAAACTGCAAAGTTTCATATAATAATGTAAATCATAGCTAATCTGTGACAAAAAATAATCAATCGCATCTCATATTTTACTTGCGTCAAATGTAAAATAATATATGTCAAACGAAGTGAGATAATTAGCTCTGGTGACATTACTGGTATACCGTCAGCATCAAGATGAGGCATCAGCATAGTAATTAAGTATTAATGATCACTCATCTTGCTTCTCTGCAGCATCACTTATTACAGGAAGACAATATTCTCAGCTTGATGATACATAATCAGGCCAATGATTTAAAAAATATAGTTTGGTTGTCCTTCATAATTTTATAACTTTTCTGGCATGGAAAAACATTTTTTGGGGGGATATGTTTTTAGAAATAATTATCAACATTACATAATGAAAAACTCATCAACAAGCCCTATAAAGCTGGAATAATTAAGTATTAATGCTCACTCATCTCGCATCTCTGTAAACTGTAGCATCACTTATTACAGGAAGACAATATTCCCAGCTTGATGATACATAATAAGGCCAATGATTTAAAAATATAGTTTGGTTGTCCTTTTATAACTTTTCTGAAGTGGTACAACAATTTGGTTTTGGGGGAGGTGGGAATGATATTTTTAGAAAGAATTATCAATATTACATAACAAAAAACTCAACAATGAGACCCAATACACATTAAGTTGGAGTAATTTCACAAATATAGAGTGTAATAATTTACAAGTTTGAAAAGGTGAAGGTGACTTCATTGCTTTCAACAAGCTCTTTAATCTATTTAAACACTTAAAAATCTGTAGAAGGAACATGCTTTTTAGGATTTTTTAAAACATGGTATATTTAAAAGCATGGTATATTTATGTAGGGTAAAACACTGTTTATCAGTTTGACAACAAACAGATACATTATTTTTATTTTGGCCTATGCCGCAGGCAAAGATACTAGACTTCTCTCCCACCTGAATCATTCTCTGATATTTCCTCTCATATAAAGTAAATCAATAAAATATTCAACATTTTAATGGTTAATTTCAGAGATGAAAAGTGAGTGAACATTACATAGACAGGTGATTTGGAGAAGCTAAAATAAAAGTACATCTGAGATATGACATTCTATATAGACATTTGTACACCACTGCTTTCATCAAATCATTTGCAAGATCACTCTATAATGAATGTATAGACAGATTGGCTCTGTAAACACTTCAAAGTAGCCATTTTATACTCTGAGAACTAATTACAAATAAATTGGAACAGAATGGAAACAACCATTGAATTATATAAAGAACAAAATACAGTCCAACGACTCCTTTTTTCCTTGGGCAAGAAACTTTACTCTACTTGCTCCGTGGTCGGACAGTCAAGTAAAGCCGTGGGTCCCCTGTGCGAATGCTCCTTCATGGGGCGCTGCATACAGTGTATACCTGGTGAGTCTACACCTGATAATGCAAACTGATTCTAGACTGTTAGCAAAGTATTTGTGTCTGAAAATGCAAAATCCTGATAGTAAAATGTTGTGGATTTGGTGTTTGAGAGGTTCCAATTTATTCCAATATTGAATACATGTATAGATCTAATAACTCACTCAGATTGTTCTCTTCATATGGTATGGACTACCCATAGCTTTTGGGATCATTGTAATTTGTTAATTTATCAACAAAACAAATAATGCTAACTAGCTTGGTTTTCCAACATCAACATTGATTTGGTCCACTTTGGATTGTAAATTCTAGAAAGAGTTGAAAATCTGTAAAAGCATAGTGCAATGACCTATCCCACTCATAAACACACACATCTATTATTGACTAGCAAAATAATGAGCATCATCTCATTTTGCAATATGATGTGCCATCAAAGACTTAGTCCTAGAGGCAATGTTTTGCTGAAGTATCGCAAGTAAAAGTGGACGTCCGAAAACGTAGAATATAAGCATCACACAAAAATGCATACCAATGTTTGCTTAGTTTCTCGTTATATCAGTGTCTATGTTTAATAACAATACTTCATTTACTTGCAATTTTATATCAATCTCAGGATCTTTCGCTGACATATGTTGCACCTTTAATAAAGTAACCACATCAGGCTGATTTTGAAATTGCACAAGATCATGTTGGTAAACGAGCAGTGAAATAGTAGAGCAATTGATTACCTATTTTTCTGTCTGCACCGAGCCCAGCCGTGCTCCCTAGAATATCAAATCATCGATAATTTGAAACTGCTCTATTTAAGGAGGCCACGGCCTGCTATTTACAGACACATTATACCATTTTAGATTATTAAGTCTGAGAGCTAAATTAACTTGTACCCATTTTAGCTGGGTGAGAAAAATATGAAAAATCTTCAAGCTCAAGTACAAAAATTTATTTTGTAATATACATACCGTAGACTGCCAATATATGGCACGTTTTTCCAGTATCTGTTTCACTTCATCGTGACAATATGGCTGTTAAATTGTGACAAATTATTATCAATTCTGATTTAAGACAAATGCAACTTACATTTTAATTTTAGAATCTGTTTAGCCAATCATATCTGTTGTTGTTTTTTTGGTAATACCAAAACATGATGTGCCATATACTGGCATTCTACGGTATTTGAATTGAGAGGTAACATCAGGACCTACTGTATTCTAACAAGAGAGAGGGAGCTTAAAGCCACAACAAACGTCAAGTCACGTCAGACTTACACTTAAAAAAACCATAGAAGCATTTTGACAGAATTCAAAATTTCATAGCTAAAATTACAGAATAGGTCCCATTGACAATATGTGAATTATGAGCTTTCCCAAACTGATCTGGGACAAAGTATGAACCTAAGATTGTGCAATTATTTCAAATTTCATTTTTCCCCTAATTTTGTTTTTGTAACAAATTAACAATATATGTGTCCCGCCGCGGCAAAAGGATGCAGTTGTCGTCTCCTAAATGTAGCTCATTGTAGCATATCATATGTATACTAGTTGTATACATCAGATATGCTACAATAAGCAACATGTGAGAGCCGACAACTGCACCCTTTTGCCGCGGCGGGACTCTTATTGCTCAGGTTTCAATAGGAATATACGGCACATTGAGACTTAAGGATTCCCTTTAACAAAGTTCTAATCATCATAAAATCCAGACACACTCAATTACTTTAGTCGTTCGATGTTTAAATAAAATGAGGTTCTGTAGAATGGTGTCTGGGTTTTTAAGATATTCTATATCTCAGACAACAATTTACTTTTATCTACAGGCTGTGAATAGTCCAGATAAACAATTCTATTATGGAATATTAAATCAAATCATTTTTAGCTCAAGGTTTGGAGGACATTAGTGTTAACTGTATTATATAGGAGACATTTCACAAGGGCATTTTGATTTAGTAGATAGTTGAAATTTAGTTTGGTTTTGCATGCTAAAACATTTCTACACTAAGATCCAAAATGTCAGAATATATAAAGGTATACAGATGTAACAATTACAGTGAGTAAAAATATCAAAGTAAAATTGCAACTCTCTTCTGAATGATATATTTATTTGAAGATTTGGAAAAATACAAAAAAGAAAATTGATAATTCATGGTACATTTTGTTAGAGAATATTCCCATAAATGTTTAAAAAATAAGGAAATTTGACATTTACTCAAATTTGTTATTAGGACTTACAATTAGACTAAAACAGACACAGATTGTCAACACATAGACAAAAATTTTAAAAAAATTATCGCTATTATAATGAACATTATCAGGATTTAAAATAAAACTAAAAACCAGCCATAAGTCGACAGGATGGCGGCAACATGGTGAAATTGCTGTTATTAATAGTATGTGTATGATGTCACTGATGGCACTGCAAATATAGACTGTCTACTGAAGATAGTAACACATCTATTAATCTCTAGCAATAAACACAATTACAGTTGACTCATACTACTCTCACCTACATTTTTTTAAAATTTTGATTCATATTTTATTTTAAACTTTGGTAGTGAAAACAAGTATCTTCTTACTATACTGACAATTTTTTTTTTATGAGAAGCATTTCAATTGGGACAGTTAACAGTTTTAAATACTAACACAACCATTTCAGAAGGCTGTCTTAACCATTGGCTGTTTAGATTTTTAAATCAAAACAGCCAATGATTAAGGCAATTTATATACTTAAAAGTATATGATCTACACTGATATTCAAAGATTGAAGTATACATTTTCTGAAAGAAAATTTGACAAAGAATATCAGTTCGACGGAACTCACAATTAGGATACGTATCCGAATTCGGATACCCACGCACATATCGTATCTGAATTGTGATACCCGTATCCGAATGAGGATATTGAGGTGTATCTGAATTCTGATACTCCTCTCGTGGCGCAGAAAACAAATCAATGGCTCAAGCTGGCAAGTACATGTAGAACATCTGTCTTGCATTTATTATAAATGTATCTGTGGAAATGTCATTTTCATCTGTGTAATTCCAGCGGAATAGCTTCGAAACATGTCCTGGTAGCTTCTCATCACAGAAGGCAAAATAATTTGGCCAATATTTTGTTAGAATTTAAATGACAAATAATGATAATGTCATTGACTTTTATACATACCGGTCTGGTGCGCGGCGAAGCTGAATATTCATTTTAGCTGATATCCCGTTTCAGCTGTTTTTAATCCGAATTCGGATACGGGTATCCGAATTGTGATACGGAGTATCCTAATTCGGATACGTATCCGAATTGTGAGTTCCGCCGAACTGAAATAATTTTGCTAGTATCAGTTTGTCTCAACACAACAAAGCATTCATTTTAAGTAAATTGGCATTCTGTAAAATTTTGGGTGCAAATTTTTCAAACAAGAAAACTTAACAACCTTTCAGAATCCTTGTTTCATATTGACTTTTGTAAACTAGATCGTTTGGTCTAGGAATGTATTTTTTTTTTTTTTTTTGAAATAAATGTTAGGTTCTCAGTAAAATTTTACTATTTGCTGAATATTAATCAAGTTACATGACATAATTTTGAAAAATAAAAAATGTATTCATAGAGGAAAATTAATAAGATGGACTTAGGTCATAATTATGTGTTCCTTACAACAGTTATCTTTTTCAGGAAAATAAAAATAGGTGAAATTGTATGTTTTATTTAAAAGTTGCCAATTTACCAAAAAAGTATAAATTTTGATTCGTATAACTTTGGTATTGGATATGAAAAGTTATTATCTTATTTGCACTAATGGTTACTGCCGCTCTCAATTTTCAGATCCAATTTTTAAGCCTTACTTTTGAAAATATTGACAGAAAACTAAAATATTAATATTCAATTTTAGGTCTTGGTTTACAAATTTGACAATAATATTGCAGGATGTCTTAACTACAATTATCCTTTTCATGAAAATAAAAATAGGAGAAATTGCATGTTGCATTTAGAAACTGACAATTTTGACCTAAAAGGAATATATTTTGATTTATAGGAATTTCCAGATCAGATTTTAAGGCCTTACATTTGAAAATATTGCAAAGTTTAAAAAATATTTTTTTAATTAGTAAAAAATAACCATGAAAGCAAATCAAATCTAATTCTGAACCTGAAAGATTTAAAAAACTGGAAAAAATCAAGAGCTAGAGCAATCAAAATTTATGGCTTCCAGTATGCAGAAGGAAAAAAGAGTCATAACATACAATTTCCAGGTAAAATTTATTAAAACACCCCCTGAGTATCATCAGCAAGCACTGGATGAGTAACCAAGCACAACTGCGATATTGTCTAAACACATGACATTGCATTGAATATGCCAAATGTGACCTTTAATACAGCATCATCTGTCACACCTTGTCATCTATTTCTCACCAGGAGGACAAGATCTTGCTTTCAGACATCTTTGACACAGCAGTTTTTGTATACATAATCTGAATGGATATATGTGACCCGTCATATCAAAAGGTACCTTAAGGTCGGCATAGTAAATTACGAGATACAGGCCATTGAAGCTGAGCATAGTCAAAAATCACGTCCTAGGTTGAATTTCTAATTTCATCAGAAACGTTACCTTCGAAGTGTATTTTATCATATTAATCAGATTCCAACATCCAAAAGATAAGACAAATGTTTTAAAAACCGAGATAAAAATCCATTCTCCATTCAAATTTTACCAGTGCAGAAACTTTAAACTCAATTTTCTCAGAACTATAGTTTTCTGAATCAGCCGGACGCCTTTTACCAATTTGGATGTAACTTTGCAATCGAACATCCAATAACCAAAAGCAAGGTGTCAATATAAAGCTAAAAATATATTCTTTAAGATGAGACCAAAAAATCAGTTTTCGTTTTGGGACCCTTAAGGTACCTTTCGATATGATGGGTCACATATATCTAAAAGATTCTCAAAAATTATAAGCAAAGGAAACTTGCGAAATGTACATTGCACAGCAAGCTTGTTACACAGTATACCTGTAAAATTCAATTCTCTGATAAATTCAGTCCTTTTCATTTTTTAGATTAATATCTTAATAAAAAAATACTGTTGTATGTACAAATATATAAAACATAGGGTCAATTCATAGTCAAAAGTTTTCGCTATCAAACATTTTGTCGTGAGGTCAAACTATTGGCAGCCATAGGTGTTGTTGTTTTAGACCCTATTCTTGATTCCACACGCCATTTTGGGTTACCTATCAATTTTGGGTTTAGACACTATTATGGGTTTTACACACCCTTTTGGGTATTTTAGACACCCTTCTTGTTATAATAGATTTCCTTATCAATTTTTAGACACCTTTCTCTTGTTGAAACCTTTTGACACATATGGCCACCCATAGTTTGACGTCACAACAAAATGTTTGATAACAAAAAAAATTTGTTCAGGGGCCGACTATGAATTAACCCATAGATATAACGATTGTCAACTTAAAAAAAGAATAGCGGAATGCCCATGTTTCAAGTGGACCTCTTAGATGCACTATATTTTGAAGTGTACTTGAAGTAGGCCTGATGAGTCTTCAGTTTTTCAAGTTCAAGTGTAACCAACATTTAATCCATTGCATCCTAGCCAAATTACTTTATGTGTTTACTTTCAATTTTTAAAATTTTGTTATAACAAGACATACCCCAGGACAAACCCATAGTATTGTATCACTTTTCTCCAGCTTTCTTGATGCCCACTTCCTACATTTTTCTTCATGATTGTTGCAGTTCACATCTTGTTCATTTGAGTATTTTTGACCGGGAAAACGCACGTTTATTATACCTTGGCTGTGCTATCTGCAGTATAGGCCTAATATACATTTGATAGCCTAGTAATGCCTACGGACAAATCTCCACTCAGAAGTTTGTTACCACAAAATTATGTGTGCCAATTTATGCCTGCATTGCATCTGTATTTTCTTTAATCTATAGACCCGGCTGCAGCAATAATTGTAACACATGCAGATTTTTGAACTGTTTTGAGGTTCAATTCATGTTATATTCATCTGAGGATAAAAAAGAGTTGAGGTTTTAATCATATCAAAATCACAGAGCGCACCTTTAACTTACCATCCACCCACCTCCACTTCAAACAAAAATCAATTGTGTAGTCGCCACGTACCGATTCCATAGGCAAATACATGACTTACACAGTCAGTAAAATGCTTTAATTCAACATTTTGTCTAACTTGTTACCATGACAACCCAATTTGGTTGCATGTAGGCAGATTTATAGAAGTAATCTATGTGTACATAATTAAACTAATAATTCAAGATCTTTTCATTACCGTCTGAATGACTACTTTTGTATTCGAGGAGATTCATTATTCTAAATGCTAGAAAGGAAAGATGGCAAGGTACAATATTGAAAATGCAATTTCACATACTCTGATTTTTTAAAAGTCAAGATTATATTTTTAAATGGCTGGATGATTATTTGAATCAATATTGTAAGCACTTGAGAAAATAAAATGAAATGATTTACAAAACTACATTGTGAATTATAATGAATAAAAAATACACATTTAAAATGGAAATGAATACTTTGCAACTCATTTGTATACTTCACTATAAATATAACTCATCCTTTGGAAACTCTATTTTCTAATGTATTTACCACCCTACAGCAGATGTTACCATGCAAGAGGTACTCCTGGGCCTGTGTTTTCCTCCAATATATTGTATTGTAATCAAATTAAGTGTTTGTTCCCGACAAAACCTGCCCAATTTACAAGTTAGATTTGGTTTCGGTCCTGTAGGAGTTTTGAAAATGTGTGAAATCAACGTTGGATGTTTAAAAGGTCACAAATAAGTAAAAATTCTTGCATGTTGAGGTGAGAAATGTTACTAAATGTCAAGAGATTTCATTCTTTCACACATTTCATGTTGTTCAATATTCCTCATGTGTTAAGGTTTAAAAGGATTTTAAAGAGTTTAGCATGCATTTGTAACAATACTTAGCATGTCATAATTTAGAACTTTAAAAGTTTAATTGTACAGAAAAATTAATTTTACCTCATGTTTTCATTAAGTACTTTCAAACGATATACTTCCTTTCTTGTTGATACAGAATATTAAAATAAGTATTCTCTCTTTTATTCTTAACCCTAACGCTACCTAGTTCTAAAAAGTACTATCGGATAAAATCAAGAAAATAGTCAATAGTCTAAGTCCAATAAAGTCATAGACGGGAGATATATGTAGGCACCGAATCGCTGCCAGGCAGCGCCCGCCCCATGGCTTGGTATTGCTTGACTTTGGATTGGGATGCGAGAGATCCCGGGTTCGAGTCCCGCGTTCGAATGAGTCAAAATAGCCATTTTTTATGTAGGAATTTCCAAGAAGATAGGTTTTAAACGTCCCAGGGTTAGGGTTAATACACAGATGCAATTTATCATTATTTAACCTAAAACCTACATAAGAATAGTCTGCAATGGCTGTAAACTTTTTCTTATCAATGTATGATAAGCTACATCTGCTTTTTGTAAACATGTTAGAGGGAATCCCAAATAGGTCATTGATGCAACATGGGGATGGCAGGCCTTAGATCTTAGCCTTTAAATGTGCAATAAATTCAAATGCTAAAATTTTTTTAGTTCAAGCTACCACATAGAACAATTTAAGCAGCAGTAAAAAAAAATGCTTTTTATGAAGAAGAAATTGAAACAATTGAACATTTTCTCTTCTACTGCAATATTGTGTATAATTTTTCGACAGAACTGTTTATCTGGATGAAACAAAAATCTGGTCAACAAATATCAAAAACTAAGAAAATATTTTCTTTGGATATAAGATGAAGTTGAATGTAATAAAATATTATTTGACAAATTCAAAAAGTAGTTTCAAATTCAAAAACTCTGCACTATTTACCTCTGAAAAAATTGGCAAACTAGACTATTCAGGTATATCTTGATCCATTTTTCAGTCAGTCAGTCTTGCTGAAAATCATGAAAACTAGACTAATTATTTAAATTTTGTCCTATTTTTCACTTTTACTTTTACAAGTCTTGACTTTTTCATTTGATTCCACTTCATCATAATGGAAAAATTCAGCAACACAATCTTTGATTTTAAAAATAACATGGCAATACATTCAAATTGGAATTCTTTTTATTTCGTTTTCAAGATTGGTTTTGCTATCAAAATAATATACTATTATGTGATATTGTGCCTTGTGATGTTATTGATCACATCTAGGTGTCATGCAACTCTGACACATCAACAACTAATTCACAACATTTGTATGCATTAGTTTTTTAATTAAGACTTAATGTTATGTCACCTTTGTTAGATATCTCGTTAATATTTGGAGTGCACAATTATAATTAACTATACATATAAATCAAAATCTGGAATAAAATTCATG
>JXSR01S026343.1:22691-33245 GCA_000969725.1 Ophiothrix spiculata | reverse complement strand
TCAACAAAATGAAGGGAATCCCTGATGATTACCATGTCACTAATAGCATATTGATCAAATTGAATTGGTGGGAAAAGGGTTTTTGTATAAGACCACAATTTTAAAACAAAACATATGACAGGGGTGTAAATATTATAAAGCATATTGGTATAGCAAATATGATAAGAAGACAAAATTATTGATACAAAATAGGCCAGAGATTGATTGAAAAGGAGACTTTTAGCTGGATGATATGAATTGAGACGATCATACACGCAGATAAATAAAAATTACACAACAAAATCAAATCTGACAAATTTTGTAACATACCAGTATGCGTACATTTGAGTATCAGTTCAAAAGCAAAATTGCATGAAAAAGCATAATTGCCTGAAACCTGACAATAGAACATACTGAAGGTAGTAACTCATAAGGAGCAGGTTAACAAATATAAGATGGAGAGTAGTTGATTTAGTGACATGGTATTATGATATGTTAAGGTCAGGTAGAGCAGATCAAGAACAAGACCATTATAAAGGGGAATCAACATGATGGAACAAAGAATAGCAAATGGGGGAATCCCTGTTAACACCATGTCACTATAATCAAGCATACAAGTTGAAATTAAAGGGAGGGGTGGGGGTGTTTCCACATTACCATAATGCATCCTGTGCTTATGAAATGTGCCTTTATTAAAAAATAATCTCTCACAAACAAAGCATGACTGAAAGGGGTGGGGTGTTGAGATGTAACTATGGCATATCATTTAAGCATATACATGTATGTGTGTACAAAGGACATAAGATTAAATGACAATTTTGACTCATTATGTGATACAAAATAAGTTATAACAAAATAAACCATTAAATTGATGGCAATAGACTGAATAAAATAATGAATACTCTTTCAAATCAAGTATTAGGCTTGAGATGTAATAATGGCATATCATTTAAGCATATTTATGTGTGTACAAGAAGACATAAGATTAAATGACAGTTTTGACCTATTATGTGATACAAAATAAACCGTTAAATTGATGACAATAGACTGAACAAAATAAAGAAAATTCTTTTTAAATCTAGTATCAGGAGAACACCAAACGGGAATTATTAAAACAAAAGGGTTCAACCTATATAGGCATATGACGGGTTGATTTAGTGACATGGTATAACAGGTTAAGAACAATGGGACAAATTTGAAGGGCAAAATCGATGAGGGAAGTGAATGATAAACTATAAACCATTTTTGATCAAAATCTTATAGTATTGCTTTAATTTCTGTGATGGTCCTAAGCAAATATTGATTGTTTTCATATTTCCTGTCACTTTTTTTTAAAATATCCATGTGTTTTGAAGAAAGCAGATAATATAATGGTTTTAAAAAATAAGTTTTGTCAAATTGTGACCTTTGCCTGTATTTTAACCTGAAAATTGCAAAATGAAGTTACTACGGGGCTTGCTTATGCTAGATAGTCACATATATGAATCAAAGAAATTCTATACATTACTTTTGTTTGATCAAATTTCATATATATATTACTTAAATTTTAAACAAAATATCAATACTGCAATATGTAGAAAAATAATACCTTTCAAAAAGATGCCATTTTCAATATTTCCATTTGAATATTTGTTCAAAAAGTTTTATAATGTTTGTTACAGGGTGTCCAGGTAGGTTTTTTTTAACCATGGCCCTCTTTCATTTCTATCTCAATGGGTTTGTGAATAAAGTAAAAATAACAAAAATAAAAAAAGATGTTTTTTCTAACCAAAGGACCCCACACAGCCAAGTATAGCCTGTAGGTAATGGTTAAATACAAAATTGCTCTTAACATCAAAATGGTTAGACCATTGCAACTTAAATTTGAAACTATTAGTAATACCTCTTTACATGATTGTAAAAACTTGATTTTGACAAACAGACCATGTACCTTCAAATGATTTATACAATTTAAAAGTAAGGTAATCAATTACAAACTTTTTTGTTGTTTCTAACTTCAATATTCAACCCACATGCATACATTAACTATTCAACGCCAACTACTCGAGTGGTCATCTTATCTATATATAGGTCGTCTGAGCTAAGTCCGTTATTATATGAATATCAGGCATCTTTTATCAGATTAACTGACAATCTTATGTGTGGGAGTGTTAAAAAGAGGAGATCTAATATTGAAATATGAAATTGGCTTGTTTTGATCAAAAACTGTACGCTTTATTATTTAGATTGTTATCACCTGAGGCAGACTGGCTCAGAAGAAATTAGATCTGCTCACACAAAATGAATCGAAAGTCACAAATTAAGATTTGCATAAACAGCTCCTAAAGTGAAACTTACATGTGTGGGTCAGTTTTATTTTTGGATGTATCTTTTATGAAATAGTAATTGATAAATTTCTACGACAGGCCTTGCTTACCAGTACCACTGATGCATTATTGTCTTCTTAAAAGACATTAAGTTTTTTATCTTGTTACAAATACAATCCCATGCAAATCAAATTAAAGTGCAGGCATTTTATGCTTTTGAAAATTCTTGCAAAGAAGACAGAAAAAATGACGTTTTAGCTAGAAAAATACCAATATTCATTCTTTGATAACTCACACTGGCTTAACAAAAATACTAGAAATTAGAAAATGTAAAAAACAGAATCTGTCAATTATTCCATGTTACAAATTGACCTATTGTTTCTTTAAATGACATTTCTTGATATGTTTTGATTTTCAGTACAGACAAAACTCTCAATCATTTGTCTAATAAAGTGTTTGTTTTTACATGAGAATTTTTTCATTATTTTTCTTCCAGTAGTTCAGATTTTTATTTGCAGAGAAAGAAACCCCTTAATTTTTAAGCTTAATTCTAAACATAGACACTGAAGTTCCTGTGTGTATAATTGTTCTGTTACCTTACACAAATATTATGAGTTCATGAATGGTCATTGCAAACAGTGATTGGCTTGAGTTATCAAATTTCATTTAATTTTGTTATCAGAAAATTTCATGACAAAATGCTAAAAATTTAGATATTCTGGAATGAGATTCTACTTTGAAATAAGACTTTATGACCAAATTTGTTGTATAATTAAATTTATCATTTACAGCAATAAAGACAATCTATCACAAGTTGAATTGAGTTTAAAACGACTCTCAAACAAGCATATTGACTTACTTGATATTTGATCCTACATCCGTAGGATTTCATCAGAATGTGAAGATGAGCAGCAAACTATCATAAGTTTGTGTTTTACCCTTATGAACTTGACTTATGAACAAGTAATTTCCCATACAATAACAATTGATGCAACAAATCCAATCTAAGATGTGATCTCATTTCTTGATGACTCCTGGCTCCACAAATCTTGATTAATATCTGTATGAATTTTTTATCAGGAAGGAGAACATCTTTGCAAGAAATTATTTTTTAATCCTGTCAGATTAAAATACCTGTATGTGTTATATTGAAACACAAATAGGTGCATATAATCCCAAGAGATGTTCTATAATAACTGCACAATTTTATGTATAGAAATTGTAAAAATGCTTCCAAAATAATATTTTTTTACACAAATACAACTTCCTTCTTTGTGTAACAATCATTATTACACATTTTCAACTCATATTGTTTGTCTTCTATAATAGTAGATAGTTATGCAAATATTATTTGTTCTGGGATGGATCAGACTTCAAAGGTTTATGGGGGTGCAATATATCATTACCGTTTTTCTCATGTATCACTTTCAATATATTTACAGCTTGTCCATGGTAGACATATCTAGGAACCATTGTTTTTGCACTTTACATCAAGACATATAGATGCTTCCAAAATAATGTAATATGCTCTTGATTGACGCAACATAGACTAATCACTTGATCCATTCAAAATATATTCATATTTTGTAGAAAATGTCATCTTTCACACATTTCATTCAGGATGAACACCCCAGGATCCACACCAGCCAGCTTTCAGGAAATTTTGTGACTTCAGGAATTCAGGAAATTTTACTACAAATATCTTGTTTTAATGAAATTTTGTCATGTATAAAAGTATAGGAAAATTGTTCTTATCCACAAAATTTTAGACATTTAAAGAAATTATGACTGCATATCTAAACTTTTCCAAAGCCTTTCTGTAAGAAGAAGTCATTAAAATTTAGTTCAGACAATTCCCTTTGTCTCCCGTAGCAACAAGCACAAGTTGATTGACCACTGGTCAAGTTATTCTAGTTCCACTTCAAGTCCACATGTCTAGCTAAGTAGTCCATAGGGTGTGAAATACTTAATCACTTGGCATAACTTGAGAATGTTTCTTGTTTTCCTATACAGCAGGCCAGTATTAAGGGGTTTCATTTTTCATGTTGTTACAAGGACCTCAACACTTTATAAAACCGAGTACATTATCACCAAATAATATATTGTATAATACAATACTTTTTACAGTGCATTCAATGTAATGCAAATTTTGGCAAAATATTGTTTTGTTTGTTGGAAATCCAAACAAGGCAAGAAAAAAATAATGTCAAAGCAATAAGGATCTTATCATGTCTATAGCACAAGGAGGGGAGGCAAGGTTTCATGTAATTGCTCACTGAGATAAAAGAAATGTTAGAATAGAAAGAAAAAAAAGGGGAAATCTATAAATCATCCCATCTTACAAACTGACCTTTCAACAATATGTTGCAATACAATAATATTTATATAGGCATTGAATTTCTATCAATTTACCAAATTCATATTTTGTGAAGGAGGGAACTGCTGAATTCTGAAGACAGTCACTGTAGTTCCTGTGTGAGTATCTGCTTCTTGTCTTGCACCAGACACAAACATTATGAGTTCATTAATGGTCATTGCAAACAAAACTGGCTGAGTTATTTAATACAAGTCATTTAAATAGAAATGTTTTGTAGCCAGAATAATTTCTGATCATAAAACTTCAAATTTAGATATTCTGAAATGATATTCTACTTTGAAATGGGGGAATATGACCAGACTTGTCCTATAATTTAATTCCTAATTTACAGCAAAACAGACAATCTATCACTTGTTTGTTCCTCTCTAAATATACACTCAAGTAATTACCTTTTGATACCTTTCACTTTTTGTGCTACAAATCTAAAATGTATTCTCAATTCTTGATGACTCCTGGCTCCATAAATCTTGATCGATATTTGTATGAATGTTTTATCGGGAAGAGGAAATCTTTGCCAGGAGTCTTTTATTATGTTTGATGAAAAAAGGAACATATAACCTTAGGAGATGGTCTATTCTGCACAAATTTAGATAAAGAAGTTGTAAAAATGCTTTGAAAATAAAATTCTCTTTTACACAGCCTTTTTTTTTTCTCTGCTAATTTCTGAATATTACAAAACTTTGAACTTATATTGTTTGTCTTCTGTAGTAGACACTTATGCAAATATTGTTTGATTGGAGATAGATGCGACTAAAAAGGTTTTAAGCCTTTAGAAATATACTATGTTTGTATATCAAGTGTTTTGATATTTTATAGGTGCCATTTCATATTCAAGTATTGGCTTAATTTAGAACGACTTAGCAGTGTTTAAATTTATGATGACGGTGTAGTGGCCATCAAGTAGTCCAAGTAGCAATTGGATATGGTTTTAGGTTTTTGGCTCAGCAATAACTCCCACCCACTCCCTGTACTTAGTTGTTTAGCAAATAGCATCTATATTTAAAATGTTATTTTTAAAAGAAGATCATGTATATTCTGTCACTTATGACAATTGTTATTATCGTATAATCAACTGTAACCCTCTCATGTCGTAATGTTTTGTGAGTTGAGTAAATGTTTGCCATCAGTAATTTGAAGGAAGAGTAAAAAGAAGAAAATAAAGAAATAGAATGTATCTGTCTTTCCAAGGTCACTGGAAAGCTGGGCACTGGATTATACTTGCATGCATTGACTATAGGTCATATTTTTTGAGGTCGGGCCCATTTGCGTTACATCTCACATACTTCATCCATACCTAACTCCTTCCTGGTAATCGTTGATTAAAGTTAATAAATACCTTTTTTTGGCTATTATTTTTAATTGATTTTATAGACTAATACATTATCTTCAAAATCATACCAAAATTATGACATTTCATACAATTATTGAAAAGTTGTAACAGAATTTGATGCATAATGTACATATCTCATCCACACCAAGCACATTTATGCCTGTTTTCATCTCTGGCTAAATTAGCTTATTGACTTTAACTTGTTATTAGCGTTAATTACCTACTTTATTCGGGTTAATTCCAACTTGTTTTTGATAAATAATAACTAGCCTTAAAAATTATATAAGATTTATGACATTTCAATGGATTTTTAAGAAGATATGACAGAACAATTTATGCACAATTTTCATGATACCTCATACCTCCACACCCGCCTCATCCACACCCGCCTCCACCCCTGGCTAAGAAGCTTTAAAGGGTCATTAAGCTTAATTAATCACTTCATTTGGATTCTAGTCTTAATTTCTTGAAAGTCAAATAAATTGCCTTTAAAATCATACAAAAATTATGACATTTCATTTGATTGTTGAAAAGATATGACAAAAATTGATTCATAAATCACTCTCAATGTAACAAATCCACCATTTATGGGTGCCCACATTAAAAAGGATGACCTATAATTGATGGTCCATGGCTGTTCAAGTTAGACAGAAAAAGATTTACAGTCATTGCCTTGAAATAAATGGCAACAGAACCTTGCATAAACATTATATCCACAAGTTCATTGTTGCTGATGATGTTCACTTTGTATCTAGGTGTTTACAAATTAAATTAATTGTTAAAATCCTGAATAAAGTCCATGTAAAGTTCGATAATGTTTGTGACATTGCACAGAATTATTTTTTGCTCCAAATGACTTCAAACTAAAAAATTTCTGATGTGTTAGCGATTTTTTTTAATTGCACTTTACATAGATGATGGCTAACATGTTCACAATTATTTCATAAAAGTGATAGGAATTTCTATCGTCAGGATTTCTTTTGATAAATGTTTTGATTGGTAATGTTTGGCAATGTTTGTGACATTTTGATGTATTTTTTTGGTAACGTTTTGACATTTTCGAATTAAAACACATGCTCATTCATGCACGGATAGAAAAACTCACATTTATACCAAGGAACATACATATGACTGAAAAACCTGCTTATATGGTCGAATAAAAAAGCTGATTTTTGCTTGAAGTCAAAAAAAGTTTCATTTTCAGTAGAATGAGCCACTTGAACTTTGGTCCACATTTCAGACAAGTTCAAAACTGAAAGACTTTGAATGTCTTTGATCAGATCTTCCCCCAAGAAACCTCTTTGGCATTTTGCCAAGTATGGTAGAAACGGAAAAAAACCTGCAAGAGATGACACTCTATGGAAATTTTTCTGCCAGTGTATTTATGAAAACTAGAGAAAATTTATTGTCCTTTTTTAATCATGTTGTATCATTTACTTAGTAAGTATTTTACAAATCAGTTCAATTAATAACAGTAAATGTCTGAATATATATGTGGCAACACTGATTAGACAGGTCTCATCAGCAAAATACAATCATGGAAATGCATGTTTCATATTACTTATTTAGCTTACGGCAATAATATAGATTAAAATCACAACATATATCTGTGTCTCTATTGCCCTTCATTCACACTGGTCTTGATTGGTCTGGTTTATAATTTGTGTATCAGAAAACTACACAAGATGTGTTTGGTTATGTTGAAGGTGCATGGTCTGATTTGTCAAATTTTAGTTTTCACTGTCATATGAAAGATCACCACTTAAGATGCTACAATTTCAAATTTGAGTCAAATCGGAACAACCATTTTGATTTTTGAGCAATTTTGTATTTTCCATTTGCCTATACTTGACTGTGTAAATAATATTATGGTCACCATAATATTAATAATTTTAACACATTTTCCCTCATATCTCTGAAATGCAACATATTTCAGCCGTAAAATTTCACATGGGCAATGAGAAAAATATTAGGAATATTTTGGTACCAAATTCTCAGAAAGTTTGAAAAAATGTTGACCCAATTGGACAGGACTTCTTTAAGGAAAGATTGGAGGTTCAGTCCTTGCCAATGTTGTTGTTGTCTCGCTATTATCCATTATCACCATTGTTCTCATTGCCATCACCACCATAACACAATCAATAAGAGCAGCAGCCCATTAACAGTATAAGGAAGTCCTAAAATTGTAAAATGATCAAATGTAACATTTCATAATATATTAACAGTTTTTAAATCCTTATATCATTGTAGATGTTCTAAACATGAGTATTGGTTCTCAAATTTGCATCCAGACTGTATATTTTCATACTTTTGACTAAAATTACAAAATAATTCTGCATTTCTTAGTTTACACTTTTTGATGTAGGCCTATAAAAAATATTAATGTTACATCATCATGTGAGTGCAAGAAAGTCATATCTGCAACAGCATCCATTTTTTCATACATTAGAATTGTACACTCCACAATGTGCAGTATTGGGTCAGTGGCTTTTGAAATGGTTCTTTAGGTGACGATGACTTGTGCTACTGACATATATCAGATACACTTTGGAGGATTTTTCACATTCTTGTAACCAGGTGTATATCACCTAGTATATTATATATAACATATAGCAGCCATTGCAGATACATCATTCTTGCACTTACATGACAATATAAAAAGCATAGCTTTCATACTTTAATCGACTCCCGGGGGGCACTGCCTATCCGAAGAGACAGGGATGTGCGTCCGACAAGTTCAAAGTAGGGGTCATTCAGTACATTTTTACATATCTCAAAATAGGGGGTCTTTCAGTACAGAACCAGAATAAAAATGGGGTCATTTGGTACAAAACTATTTGAAAAAGTGAGTCATTGGGTACATTTTTGCGAAAGGGGGGTTCATTGGGTACATTTTTGCAAAAGGGGGGTCATTTGGTACATTTAAAAAAAAGGGTCAACAAGTACAAAGAGGTTGAATATAGCAGGGGTATTAACCATAATGGTCTGTAAAAGTTAATAAATTTTACTCCTAATTGTTGCATGTTGGAGATACCCTAAAATACAAAGGGCCAATAACCCCAGCCAATATCGCATTCGAAACATGAGAAGTGCTACACAGTGGGTCAAATTGATTACACGTACATCCATGCATATTATTAACATCAAAGACACATATAAATGATAAAATAACCATCCATTTTCAGTTAACATGAATTTGCCAAGTTAATATATACAAATGATTGACTTGATAAAAAAAAATGCACAGTTTCATCTGTTTAAAAACAAAATACCTGAGTAAAATGTCATATTTGGGTAAACGGCTATTAAAAATTAGGGGGTCATTGAGTACATAGCTTTGACATAAAAGCGGGGTCATTGGGTACCTGATTTTCAAATAAAAAAAGGGGGTCAATTAGAACAGAACATGTCAAAAAAGGGGGTCATTGAGTAACAGGTAGCCAGTATCTTTCCAAAAAGGGGGTCATCGCGTACAAGCCAGTTCAAAATAGGGGTATTTTGTCTGCACATCCTGCGTAGTTTACATGGAAGTGCCCACCCACCCCCCCGGGACTTCCCCCACAGTTATTGTAACTGGGAAAAAATACATACAATGCTACTTTCTTTTCAATTTTTTTTTATTGCTACAATAGCTTTTAGAAAACTTAGAAATAACTTGGCCTTAATTAAAAGAGTCAGAAAAATCCTTACAAGCTTGTGAAACCATATTTGGTTAATAGTGCAATGGTCATTCAGATTGGGTACAAGAATATAACATATTCTCGTAACATTAAAGTTATTTATCATTTTGATGAAGGCTGAAAATGTTTTTTTAAAGTTAATAATATAATATATATTTGATGTTTCATGTTTCTTAAGATTACACAGAGCCATGATGTGCTTGTACTTTATGATATGTTTAGTTTTATAGGTGGGTTGCCAATTTTAAGACTGCTCTTAAACCCTCCTCTGATTAGATGTGTGCCCTTTCTCCTCTGGGACATTAGAGAAAGTATTAATAGCAAGTATTGTGTTACCTAGATGTTCTATAAAAAGCAGTAACCAGTTTAATAAAACATGTGAAGCTTGAATGCTGTGAAATGCAAGGTAGCTAAAGCCGATTAATTGAAAAACAGCAGATTGCATGTAGGGATACATGTCATTAATTTCAAGAAATATAGGAATGGATAATGCTCCAATCTAATAGCTTAATTACAAGAAACAGGAAAGACAAAAGATAGCAAAACAGCCAGGATACACCAAGTTATAATCATCAAATAATAGAAATTTCATTGTATATGTTAAGATTATATGTACCAATGTAGGGAGAAAATTGGGTGCCATCACAAAAAACTTGTGGCATGCCCCTACCTTCATGTTACTTCTTGTTATCTGTCTGTACAATATTATGTGAATTTGAAGGAAGAAGAAAAGATTATAGGGCAGGGTAAATCCATTTAAAACCTAAACTGTCATTAAATTAGTATATATATGTACATTAAACCAACACTGATGTAGAAAGGTCCCATTATAATCATGTAAATCTATCTTTTAATATCTTTTATTTAGCTAATGGCAATAAC
>JXSR01S026343.1:0-21511 GCA_000969725.1 Ophiothrix spiculata | reverse complement strand
GGGAAGATTATAGGGTAGGGTAAATTTATGTTCCACCTAAACTTGGTAATGTCATTAAATTAGTATAAATTTGACCATATCTCTTTAAAATATCTCTATATGTACATTAAACCAACACTGATGTAGAAAGGTCCCATCTGCAAATTATAACCATGTAAATTCATCCGTTAATACCACTTATTTAGCTTATGGCAATAACATAGATTAAAATCACAACATGTGTATCCCAATTGCTATTTATAATTGCTGGTCTGAGTGATCTGGCTTGTAGCATTGTGCATCAGGAAATGAAATAAAAGAAGCTATGAGATGTATTAGGTTAAAACAGTAGAAGCACAATACTATGAGGGGGTGATATTTTGTCATAAAGTTAAACATACAACATTTAAGTATTAAACATTTTATACAATTTAACAATTTTTATGGCTTCAACTGAACTTTTTATTACACAATTTAACAAGTTGACAATTTCAAATCATTGTAGATGTTCTAACAATTGATTATGGTTCTCAAATTTGCATCTGGACTATTTATTTTCAAACTCTTAACTTAAAAACTAGGAAATTTACTCAAACATCATACTTGGTTTTCAATTTGTTAACTACTACAATGTTGATTCACATTAAGCTATAATTTGTAGCTTTTAGAAATTCTAGAAATGAATGTATCTTAGAAAAAGAATATACTATTTTTAGCATTTGCATTCATTTTTAGTCAGAAGAAGCCTTACCAGCTTGTGAAACCACATAAGATTTGGCACAAGGATGTAAAACAAGAAATTCATATAAGATACAAGTAGCTGATCATTTTGATGAAGGCTGTAAGGCTGCGATCACATAGAAGTTTACTATTCTGGAATACAGTGCACGCGTATAGATTCAATCGAACACGTGAATTTGATGCTACCGGGTCACATAAGAGGGAACTATTCGAAAAAAATGTATAGCTCGCTGTGCCTGTATAAAATATAGCTATGGAATATGTGCACAGCCTAAAGGTTTATACAGGTAAAGAAAATGTGTTTGATGTTTTTTTGAATTACACAGAGCCGTAAAGGTCTTTTATTTGATCTATTTGTTGTTGTTTTTATTTTTTGGCCAATTTGTGAACACTTCTTAAGACTGCTAGTGTATACATGAGATAAACCCTCACTCTGATTAATAGTGAGCCCCCTTCCCTCTAGGACATTACAGAAAGTATTAACAGCAAGTATTGTGTTACCTATGCTCCATAAAAAGCACCAACGAGTTTAATAAACACATGAAGCTTGAATGCTGTGAAAGGTAAGGTACCTGAAGCCGAGATAATTGAAAAACAGCAGATTGCATCGAGTGATACATGTCATTAATTTTGATAGAAAAAATCAGCACCATGCACAGGACATTCTCTAATGAGATTATAAATTGAACAAATAGGTATGTCTCTAGAAATACAAGATCAAACCGCGCTATTTTATGACAGGCCGTCAAACGCAGTACAAAATAGCTGCTGATTTATCACGAAAACAAGCCAGGCAACATATTGTTTACTTGACAATTTCTGAAAGGTTATTCCAAGAGCTACAAAATACAGTTTATTCTAGAATGATCAAATCTGTAATAAGGGAGATACAAGCCGTTTTGTGACCCCCATCTTTACATGTAAATGAATAGGAGCGGTAATTAGGATAGTGCACCCTGATCCCGGGGGGAGCACTCAACTTTGAAAGTGGTAGGTATGTCAGGCGCAAAAAGCGCCGAAATGGGGGTCTGGCGAACTGATTATCTGTAAAAATATGGACCTTTGAAACCAATTTTGGGGGTCTAGTGAACTGAAATGTTGGCCACAAATTTTCTGAGCTGAACATTTTTGCATTTCCCAGGCAGTTGTTGCAGTTAGAGTTAATGTTGTAGTTTTTCTCAAAAACAGGGTCAAAAGAATTGAATTACGCTGAAAATGGGGATCTAGTGAGTCGCTCGGCGGCCTGAAAAAGGGGGTGTTGACCGCCAGACATATATACCCTGCTCACATATGTGAGTGCCCCCCTAATGCTCTAGTCACAGGCCCAAATTAGGCCCGGTCCAGACTCCACTATCGAATAGAATATTTTGCTTAGAAAATGACGTATGTCATCGAATAAAACTGTGTGTTTTATTCGATGACCTACGTCATTTTGTCGTCAGCATAGAATATTCTAAACAAAATATACTATACGATAGTGGAGTCTTGACCGGGCCTTATAGTCTGCATGAGCTACCAAATAAATGATGCAATAGGTCTTTATTATATATTTTCTAATTATGAAATAAACCTTACTTTTTTGTTTGTATGTGATGCAAAACATTTGATGGTTTTCATCACCATTGAATTGAAAATGCATTGGAATTAATGTAACAAAAAAGACATGTTGCATCAAATATTTGGTAGCTTGTGAAAACCTATATATAGTTAGGCCCACTAAATAACAATGTATTTTTGTTCTAGAATTGAATAACATATCATCTATAAAGAAAGAGTGAGTATCAGTGTTGAAATATAGGAGAATGTGCAGAAAACTTTTTTTTTTTCTTTTTGGGTTTACATTCAAGTTATTACAATTTTGAAAAACAACAGATGTCATCAACATTTAAATGAATAGTTGCTTTTTTATCATTTTAGAAGAAAATGTCATCTTCATTTCTGGGATATCCCATGTCAATAATAAATTAACAAATGTTGGGGAAACTGATACCTTCTGTCTGTAGAGAATGCCACTAATTGCCTAGAATATCCAACTGTTGTTACTTCATTTAACTTGTTATTATGTTGTCTGCTCCACATCTAATTGTCACTAATCTTAACTTAAATTTCACTTGGATTAGGGTTGATATTACTAGTTAGACATCAGAGTTCACAATGTTGATGACTTCCAATTCCTTCAAAAAATTCTACATTTTGAAAATGTATATTCTATTATTAGGGGTTGAGTATTCAATTAAAAACAGCATATTGTATTTGTTTCAAAGTTGCTTCAGCTTTTTGTTTATTTATTCACAACACCTTCAAAATATAAGTGTATACAATTGGCATCATCAGAGTTAGCGGGTATTTAATTTTGAACAGTTTCATTTTGATTTAAAATTCATCTACCAACAGTTCCAAGATCAAAATGCCGAAGTGTTGTTTACTACAAATGGAAAGAACTTAAATATGAGAGGAAAGAAAGTCAATATAGTTGCGCAAAGTGGATGGATGTCATGGTAGATTGGAGATAAGAGTACAAATAACCCCTGAGTGGTAATGTCATGTTCCATTTGACAAATATAAGCTAGGATACTACATCTTATTTCAGCCTAATGAAATTATGTTGTTAGATGTGCTCTAAGGTGTTTTCCCCTTATCTATTTGGTTCAATGTGTGCTATGGAGTGTTAAATGATTTTTTATGCAAAAGGTAAACATGAGATTGGTACCAGCGAAAAAATGTGTGGGTTTATGTGGATGAAAAGATACCAAGATCATCCTGTTTTGAAGTAACAAATGTGTCTATGATTCTAATGATAAACATGATTATTTGCAGGTCATCCGATAGAATCCCTATATTTTAGATTTGTGAGTCCTTAAGATATCAAAGATCATATGAATAGAATAGAATAGAATAGGGTAAACTAGAAAAATATGACATATTGGTTAAAATTCAAATACTAGTACCTGCCAATATCATTATTACAAAATTGATTAAAGTCATGAACTGTAAATCTGGGTTTCCATAGCCTGTAGCCATACCATTATATTTGACTGAAATTGATCTGCATTAATGGATAGAATTCTGGAGGCAATATTAATGCTGACCTGTTTGACCCAATTTTACTCAAGTTTTGCCCTATCAAACCTTTTCCTAACCCCATTTTACTTCATTGATGCCCTGGAAATGCTCCTGTTGCATTTTTATGATCCCATCACCCTATTCATCCATGCATGTTGATTCTCTATACTCCAATTTAAATGTAAATCTGTATGAATTCTTATAACAAGCGTGACTCTAAAAATTCTGATATATGGGTAGGAATTGATCATCTTTATATTATTCCCAAGTCATATCTAAAGATGAATATGTACATATATTTCTTGCTTTTCAATGTGTAATTTCTTTTTCCCAAATTATATTAGAAATTTATACATGAACATTCTTATTTATTGTGTGCTTTCTGTATCTACATATAAATATATTCTCCAAGGTTTTCAATAGTTTGGAAGTTGACAAATGAAAAGCAATCATGCTTTTATAATTGCTGTCCTAACATGTCACAGAAAATCACATCATCTTTTTATTTTATTGAAAGTTTATTCATCAATATTCCATTTATTTTATAAAATATATGTGATTTCTACAGGAAATGTCAGTGACCTAACAGAGCTAAGTCAAGTGTAAACATCATTTCTTGTATGCCGTTTAAACTTGGATGCTTATTTACTACATAAGACAGATTGGATGAGATTTTGTCGTATGAAAACACATGTGATGCTCAAAATACAGCAAAATATATTTTTAAGAATAAAAAAATGAAGAAATTCAAGGATGGTCACTTGAGTATGCAACAATATTTCACTAAACTGCAGTCTTTGCTGTCTACTACAGATAGCACCTATAGAAGATAGCATATGATTTGCAGGTATGCTGTCTACTACAGATAGCACCTATAGAAGATAGCATATGAGTGCAGCAACCTGTATCCTATACTGTGTACCTAGGCCAAACAAAAATGCTTCTGTGTCAGCGACTTTTGGTAATAAGGGTTAAGTTACTTGGAATACTCTTGGGTACTTAATGGTTTTCATCTGGAAACATCCTACATCTTGACTTGGAGGACTTAAAACTAATAATAATAATAATAATAATAAAATATGGCATTTAAATACGCTATTCACCGTAGTACCATAGCGCTGGTCATTATTATTACCGCTGTACAAGGGAATTTTTCCTTAAACTAGCCCATTTTGCAGCCATGGCCATTGTCGCAGACCTATCAGCACTTAGGTTGTGATATTCCCCCTAAACAGCTCCCAAATACGCTCGGGTTGACGAGGCAAGTGTGATAAAGTGATTTGACAAGGTTCACAACACGTTGCTCGAACTCACAACCCTCTTGTGCCTTGGAATTGATGATGTGTTTAGAAGGTTGTTCCACATAAATTTGAATAGTGTGAAGAAAAGATGAATTCTGGTAGAATTGTAAAATAGCAAGTGTGAATAGCAAAGTGTGAAATAGCAAAAATTGTTTGTTGTTTTTTTCCTTCTGTATCTGTCATTTTTCATTGATTTGGTATGTGGTACACTTTTTTGTAAATATCCAAACATGCACTTCAAATTCACATTGATGCAGCCAGGTCTCAAGTTCTCAACTACAAGTTACACTCAGGTGAAGTCATGTTTCATATTACTTATTTAGCTTACGGAAATAAAAGTGATTAAAATCGCCACATATAGCTGATGCTCTATTCCCTTCATCTACACTCATCTTGATTG
This sequence comes from Ophiothrix spiculata, assembly GCA_000969725.1. Classification (NCBI taxonomy): domain Eukaryota; kingdom Metazoa; phylum Echinodermata; class Ophiuroidea; order Amphilepidida; family Ophiotrichidae; genus Ophiothrix; species Ophiothrix spiculata. The sequence goes on along the minus strand of JXSR01S026343.1, from coordinate 16,027 downwards.
GTCTGGGGTTCATCCTGTGTATCAGGAAATGATATACGATGTGTGAGGGATGAAGAGTTCAGTCATCATCATCATCGTCATCAATGCTGTTTGGTTATCATCTTGTGATGTCATTGATCATCACAAGTTAAACACCATAAATTATAACAGCAGCACTATGACAACAGTAAACAAGATAATATTCTTATGATCACATATATGACAAGCTATTAACATTTAAAATCCTGAAAAGTCATTGTATATAGTTTTTCTAGAAAACAGGTTGTGATTCTCCAATTTGCTGAGTCCTGACTTTTTATTTTAAAATTCTATACTAAAATTTCCTTAAGATTGACAAAAATTTATGTTTCTTAGTTCACACTTCTTGGAGTATGATATATCAAATTACAAAATGAGATATGTGAAATGCATTCCAGTAAAACTGCAATTTGCCCACTTTGCAAGGATTTACTCAGGGTTTGCCTAGAATTCTCATGTGAACATGATACTTGTTTTTCAAATTGTTTGCTGCTACAATATCTCATATTTAGCTAATATGCAGTTTTTAGATGTTCGTGATATGAATGTGTCTCAGGAAAGGACTATAGATTTTTAGTGAGTATGTGCCATTGATGTTTATTCAAAATAATTAAAACAAATTGGGTGGAACCGTGTTTTGATATTCTAAATTGCAATCATAGACAGATTTAGATTGGGCACAGTTAGAATGTTATAAACAATAGGTATCTATCATTTTGCTGGAGACTAAAGTGAAAAGGTTTGTAAAAGTTACAAATATATATTGCAATTTCCCTATAGATTGCACAGAGCTATTTGTTTTGTTAATTTCTGAAGACTTCCTACTATTAGTACAATAAACAATAAAGTGTACATGTACATAATTTTGAGTGATGTCCTTCAATTAGTAGCGTGCCCCTTCCCATCAGGGACATTAGAGAAAGTATAAATAGCAAGTATTTTGTTACCTGTGCTCTATAAAAAGCATCAATGAGTATAAAATACATGAACCATGAATCCTGTGATAGGAAAGGTAGCTGAAGCGGAGTTAATTAAAAAACAGCAGATTGCACATAGTGATACCTGTCATTAACATTAGGGGAAATGGGAATAAGTTTAATTGATTTGATGTCATGGTAGATTGAAGTTACAGTACAAATAACCCCTGAGTGGTAATGCCACATTCCACTTGACAAATATAAGCTAGCCCTTACCATACAATATGCCTAATTAAGCAATATTCAAGCAATATCCTTAGCAATATCAAAAAATATTGCTAATTATTTTCCTAACTAGCAATATATTGCTTAAATGATAACAATATCTTTACATTAACAATATTGTTAGCAATTCTGTTAACAATATCAATGGGTTAGCAATACTGTGAGCAGTGCGATTAACAATATCAAGGGGTTAGCAATATGGAACACACATCAGCAATATTGTTAGCAGTTAGCAATATCAAGGGTGGCATGTGTTAGCAATACAGTGTATGCAGGAGGACTCCTTTTCTTTTGCTCTGTTCTCAACTCTTATTTGTCCTCTTTTTATTCGTTTTTTAAGACAAATAACCTTAAACAGTGTTGTCTTATGTTATTTTACGACCATCTACTCATTTGCTGAATCTGGACTTTGCAAATTTTTGGAGGATATTGATGCCATTTTTCAGCGGCCAAATCGTCCACTTGAGGTGCAAAATTCTGCAGCCTTACAGAAATACATGGGGTAAGCTTATACAACTTAATAAGGCTCGAAAGTGTTTGGAAGTAGCCTAGCCAAGGTATAATCTATGCACAATGGTTTGAAAAATGTAAAAAATGTTTCAGAGGAATATATTTTGCATGTTTTGAAGCCCAAATCCATTCATTTTAAACCAAAAAATCTTGAGTGCAAATAAAGCATAAATATAGAATTGCAAAACGGACAATTACGCATATATACCCTCAAAATATTGATATTGCTAAGATATGCCTCAAATATTGCTTATTAAGCATATTGATATTGCTAATAAGCAATATATTTTAAGGCATATATGCCTAATTCTATTGCTAAGCATATTGCTTAAATATGGTTAATTTTTCTGGTAAGGGAGGGCACTACATCTTATTCCAGCCTAATGAAATTATGTTGTTAGATGTGCTCTGAGTTGTTTTCCCCTTATTTATTTGGTTCAATGTGTTCTATGGAGTATTAAATGATTTTTATGTAAAGGTAAACCTGAGATTGGTACCAGCGAAAAAATGTGTGGGTTTATGTAGATGAAAAGATACCAGGATCCTCCAATTTTGAAGTTACAAATGTGTTTATGATTCTAATGACAAACATGATTATTTTCAGAGACCTTATCCTGTGTGGGGTGTGTAACATTGTATTACTCAGCATAATAAAATCCTCAAAATGCTAGTTTATTTTTGAACATTTGATTTCCACAAACCATAAAAAATATCAAAAGAATATATTTTAAAATGTACTTTAGATTTGTGAGTCCTTAAGATATCAATGATCATATGAATAGATCAAAAATAGAGTAAACTGAAAAAATATGACATATTGGTTAATATATACAGTGTGTCTCAATAAAAATTGTGCAAGTTAAAAAGCGCCCTCTGTGGCAAAACCAAAAGACTAGGGTAATATAATGGTACATCACTATAAAGGAAAAACCCCAAGCTTTTAATTACCGTTTGTTTCATTACTTTTCGTCTTTGCAAACTAGAAATATGCTTCTTTAAACACGGATTTTGAAAAACCCATTTGTGCCACTTTTTCATAAAACTGATTGAACTTTGTTTTTTGATATTCAGTGTCTTTTCTTTTAATAAAACTGTTTATTTGTAGGACCAGAATGTACAAATTATTCAATGTCAATAATCATGTATTGATCTTGAGCTTCAAGTGTGATAATAAGTGATAAGCTGTCCATTCATATGAGTAATCACTTAGCAATATTCAATAGGGAAGCAATGAAGATGCTTGCTCATTCTGACTTAAAGCACTTAATACATCTGAGAGAAACCTTTGCTGGGTGTTAACTAACCATTGCTGTATTCTACACACCTTTGAAAGTCTTCTGGCTTAAAAGAGCCTGTGAACCATGATGTATGGATGCCAAGCTAAATCTAAACATGTAATGGTCGATTAAAAATACTTCTCGAAATGTTTGGCAAGGGTTTCTTCTTGATATTATCAGAGGATCATGACGAATTGCACGCCGGACTTCATCGGATAGGATATCCTGAATTGCCTAAGAACCTCATTAGGACTTCAAGTTTCATGATATTTCATACCATGAAGACTCGTTCATCAAACGTAAACTGCGCTCGCACTGCCATTCTTAGAGTACTTAAAGTCCGAATGAGCAAGCATCTTCAATGCTTCCCGGACTTTAAGCCTCTTTTCTTCCATGGATAATATTTCTTGATGATGTTATATCTTTTTTTAAAAAGATGAACACGAAGGTTAGAGATAACAGTTTTTCAAGTTAAATTCAGCACCATTCTCCTTCTTAACATTCTGAATGCCTATTGAATGTTGCTAAGTGACTTACTCATATGAATGGACAGCTTATCACTTATTATCACACTTCAAGCTCAAGATCAATACATGATTAATGATATTGAGTAATTTGTACATTCTGGTCCTACCAATGAACAGTTTAATTAACAGAAAAGGTACTGAGTATCAAAAACCAATGTTCAATCAGTTTTCTGAAAAAGTGGCACAAATGAGTTTTTCAAAATTTGTGTTTAAAGAAGCATATATCTAGTTTGCAAAAACGAAAAGTTATGAAACAAACGGCATTTTAAAGCTTGGAGGTTTTCCTTTACAGTAATGTACCATTATATTACCCTAGTCTTTTGGTTTTGCCACAGAGGGCGCTTTTAAACTTGCACAATTTTTATTGAGACACACTGTAGATAATCTTGGCAAATTCAAATACCTGTTGATATCATTATTACAAAATTGATTAAAGTCATGAACTGTAAACCTGTGTTTCAATACGCCGGGACATTAGTGACGTCATAATTTATGTAAATCACCCAACACGTCCGTTTTGGACCCAAACAAATGATCATGTCCACTAATCATACGTATTAACACAATATTAGGCACACATAAACATACAATTCAAACTGATTTTTCTCAGTTGGAAGACGAGAATAACGCCAGGGGCCCCGTCCTGGCTTGTAATCACAACCTTCAGCATAATAGGCCGGCATGTTTTCCCTTATTTTTGTTTTAGACGAAAGTTATGGTATAAAATCGGAGTCAGACTTTTTTCCCCATAGACTTAACGTGTGGCAAAAATGGCCACACCGTTTGTTTGGGTCCAAAACGCACGTGTTGGGTGATGTGCATAAATTATGACGTCCCGGCGTATAGCCTGTAGTGGTACCATTATATTTGACTGAAATTGATCTGCAGTAATGGATATAATTCTGGAGGCAATATTAATGCTGAACTTTTTGAGTACCCAATTGTACTCAAGTAATGCCCTATCAAACCTTTTTCTGACCCCATTTTACTTAATTGATGCCCTGGAAATGCTCCTGTTGCATTTTTATGATCCCATCTACCCTATTCATCCATGCATGTTGATTCTCTCAACTCCAATTTAAATGCAAATCTGTAAGAATTCTTATGTCAAAGCATGACCCTAAAAATTCTGATATATGGGTAGGAATTTATCATCCTTATATCATTCCCAAGTCATATCGAAAAATTAATATGTACATACATTTCTTGCTTTGTATTTTGTGATTTCTTTTCCACAAATTATATTTGAAATTTATACATGCACATTCATATTTATTGTTTGCTTGCTGTATCTCCATATAAATATATTTCTCCAAGGTTTTCATATTTATGAAGTTTGCAAATGAAAAGCAATCATGCGTTTATGATTGCTGACTTAACATGTCATTACAAATCACATATATTTTTATTTCATTGAAAGTTTATTCATCAATATTCCATTTATTTTAAACAATATATATGATTTCTACAGGAAATGTCAGTGACCTAACAGAGCTAAGTCAAGTGTAAACATCATTTCTTGTATGCCATTTAAACTTGGATGCATGCTTAATTACCACATGAGACAGATCGGGTAAGATTTTTTCTTAATAAAACACATGTAATGGTCACAATACAGTTAAATATATTTTTAGGAATAACAACAAAATGAAGAAATTTAAGGATGGTCACTTGAGTGTACAACAATATTTCACCTCACTGCCTTGAGAAAGGCAAGTAGACTATGGCATGACTTATGCTACATATCTTCAGTAGAGACGTTGTACCTGTGCTCTCTCTAGTCCCTGTGCTATCTACTACAGATAGTATATAGGAGATAGTATGTGATTGCAGCCTACTGAGACAGTGTCTCATCTCAGTGACTTTTGGTAAAAAGGGTAATGAGTATTTGGGCACTTGATTGATTTTCCTCTGAAACATACTCTGGACATCTTGACTGGGAGGTCTTGGAGAGTGTCACTTGAGAATCTTTTTAAAGAATGTTTTGTAGCAGGTTTTTTTCACCTATAAAAAGGCCAAACAAAAGTTTATTGGTCAATGTAAACCAATATGCAGGGTGGAGTTGCATTTACAAATAACAGGCCCTGCAATCTGGATTTGTGTTTTCGCTGTCGAATTAATTATTGTTTGGCCTATAAATTTGAATGGTGTGAAGAAAGAATGAGTTCCGGTAGAATGTTAATGATTATAAAATTGTTTGTCGTTTTTCCCTTCTGTATCTGGCATTTTGCATTGAACTGGTATGGTGCACTTTCTTTTAATTGTCGAAACATGTACATCAAATCCACATTGATGCAGTCAGGTCTCAAGTTCTCAACTACAAATTACAGTTGAGTAAAGTCATGTTTCATATTACCTATTTACCTAAATGGCAATAGAATAGATTAAAATCACCACATATAGCTGATGCTCTATTCCTTCATCTACATTGGTCAAGATTTGTCTGGGGTTCATCCTGTGTATCAGGAAATTATAGAAGATGTGTGAGGGAAGAAGAGTTCAGTCATCATCTTCGTCATCAATGTTGTTTTGTTATTTTGTATTGTCACTGATCATCACCTATATAACACCACAACATAAACAGGATTTACATGATCACATGTATGACAATCGTTTAATGTTTTAAATCCTTAAGGTCATTGTATATAGTTGTTCTAAAAACAGGTTATGATTGTCCAATTTGCTGAGTCCTAGCACTTTATTATTAAACTCTTTACTATTCTGTCGGACGCAGTTGTTGAATTTGGCGTACTCAGTCCTTGTTACTGGCGTGAAACTTACTGTGCGATGTCTATGGAGTGAACCAATATTTCCAAAATATTTTATGTTTCCGCTCTGATTCTTTAAATTTTTCTTACAACAAAGTTGAAGGACACATTTTTGAACAATATATCAAAGAGAGGGGTTGATACAAAAATTAATGTAGCTGAAAATGTATATTTTGTAGACTTTTTCATTGACCTCCAATGCAATGTTTCACGCCAGGGAGTAACATGGAACAGCCTCAATTGACCAATCAGAGGACAGCATTCTATTCTGTGACATCAGTGCGTCCGACAGAATAATTTGATTAAGATCAACAGAAACAAAATATCTGTTTCTTATAACAATTCTTGGAGTATGATATATCAAAATAATATATGTGATGGCTCACCCTGAGAAAGGGGGGACTTTGCAGATGATATCAATTTTGATTTTATCATTTCATCTGTTAAAGCATTTTCTAAGCTTTAAAATGACACTTTACTTGTTGAAATTGATCAAGGCAATCAAATTTTACAACAGAAAATATGATGGAAATTCTTATTGTTTTCTTTATTTTTTGCTGCCTATTTTCACCAGTTTCTCGAAATGTGTTCTGTCACAAAGTCCCCCTTTTCGGGGTGAGTCATCAGATATATGAAAAGCATTCCAGTAAACCTGCAATATTCCCACTTAGTAAGACTAGTTTGTCCAGAATCCTCACAACTAGCAAAAGCACTTGAACATGATGCTTGTTTTACAAATTGTTTACTGCTACAATGTCATTTCACATTTAGCTAATATACAGTTTTTAGATTTCCCAGAAAGGAATGAGTCTCATGATATAAATAGATGTATAATAGGTGTGTGCCAGTGCCAAAAGAATCCAACAAAGCTGGTGAAACCTGTTTTGTTGTTCAAAAGTGCAGTCATAGGTATACCGAGTCAAAAGAAATGCAACAGTTGATATAGGCAGCGTATTTAAAGAACAAGAAAAATCTTGAACAGATAATGTTTATTTCCAGATAGATCATGGATTTACTTTTATGATGATGAAGAATGGGGATGGTTGATAAAGAAGCTCCAAAGTTTTTAAATAATTTCTGTCCAACAATGGCATGCATCGTCAATCATGCAATTCCACAAATCAGCAGTATACAAAACTTCAGATGATCTGCCTTGCAATTACTCTATCTAATTATTGTTGTTTCTTCACCAAATGGTCTGATTAAGGTATTCCTGTGCCTTATCTGTTTGCTAATTGTCTGCGAGAGAGTTGTTTGGTTAGCTTATGGTGGAATGGCCCTAGTTAAGGTTGAGAAAAATCCAGATGTCTCTTTTTATTGGACTTTTATTAATGGGGCACCTCCAAACAGAGACTTTACAGACAAGAGTCTTCTTGCAGTCATTCTTGGAAGCTCTCTCTCAGCTGCAAAATCACCAATGCCTTCAATTAGATCAGGGAGGTAAGAGGTATGGCATAAGGAGACAAGACCTGAGAGGTGTATCAAGCCTTATGGAGGCCATGTAGATGAAGGAGCTGGACTTCAGTGAGAGTTGTTTTACAATATACAAATATATTCTGACTTGAAGATCTCTAGTTAAAACTATTAATCTGAAGTGAATCAAATTTGAAATAGCAAAATTTCAGTAAGTGAAAGCTCATAGTTTTAATCCAGAAATCTGAAAAAGTCAGTATATATTTGTTTTATATTTACTGCATTAATAATTTTTTTTAACGTAATTTGTATGTACCAAAAGTCTAATTTAGTAAAAGATCTTTTTAATTTTAATAAATGAACTCATATAATGCTTACAAGGAATAAGTGCATAGGTAAATGTGCGCAGTTGTTTGTGCGTTAAGTTTGATGCGCGCGTGATTTTGTGCATAAATGTTCATTTGCGTATAAGGTAAATATTGTCAGCGCTAAACAGTATTTCCAAAAGTGTTAAATAGTACTTCCAAAAGTACTATTTAGTGCTTTATAGTACTTTTTTTAAAGTGCTCTTTAGCGCTTTTCTTGATTCAGTTATAGCCATTTGAAATCATGTGATTGTGTTTTAGCCAATCAACTATGTTAGATTTATTTGGTATATAATATGATATATTCAACAAAACAAAACTGTACTTCTAAAGCCATAAAATCCTTTTAAGGATGTTCAATGTTCAGTAGTTGGGCAAAAATGATTTTAAACCAACCTATTAAAATAAGCATATCTGTGGAACACCTTCAACTATTATTTCACCATCATTAAGGTAAATCCATGATCTACGTAAAAACAATCATTATTTATATGATATTTCTCTTGTTCATTCACTTATGGTGCCCATTTTAACTATTGCATTTTTTAGATTTGGCACTGTTATTATGTAATAAAAAGTCTTCTTAAGATAATAGTTATTTACCACTTTGGTGAAGACTGAAATGAAAAGGTTTTTAACAGTTACAAATATATATTGATATTTTGCAGATTACACAGAGCAATTTGTTGACAATTTCTTAAGATTTCCTACTAACTAGTACAATAAACAAGCAATAAAGTGTGTACATAAGTATGGGTAGAGATGTTCTTTGATAAGTAGCATGTCCCCCTTCCCCTCTGGGACATTAGAGAAAGTATTAATAACAAGTATTGTGTTACCTATGCTTTAGAAAAAGCACCAACGAGTTTAATAAAAAACATGAAGCTTGAATCCTGTGAAAGGAAAGGTAGCTGAAGCCAAGTTAATTGAAAAACAGCAGATTGCATGGCGTGATACATGTCATTAACTTTAGAAGAAATGGAAATCGGTAAATTTTATTCAATGCCCTAGTCTTATAAAGTGATTTATAGAAACAGAAATGAACAAAAATAACACCAAAAAAATCACTCAAAAATGATCATCAGATAGCAGAGATTTCACATCATATATACAATTTGATCTTTAAAAGCAGCCAATCGATATGTTACCTTTTTGATTTGTTTGCATAATGTTATGTAACATGTAGATTGTGGCAGTTTTGCCGCCTACATGTTACTTATTTCATAGGTCTCCACCAGGTAACGCAACATTGTGAGACAAATCCAAATAAGTTGCGTGTTGGCTGCAGCCTGTGGTGAGTTTTTCAAGATTACATCACAAATAGATAATAATTGGTTTGCTCTCAGATGCCTACTGATATTGCTTCCATTCCACGTATTGTCGTCTAAACCTAACTTCAATTTCACTTTGGTTAGAATAATGGTTATGCTTATGGTTAGTGTAAGGCTTAATCCTAGGTTTAACAGACATTTAGTTCATCATTGAAAAGGCTTCCTTAAATTCTTCAAATCTCTTGACTGGATTGGTAAAATCAAACAAGACGAAAAAGCACATTGTAGATTAATTACACCACTTTTGAAAAACATAATTATATTACTATGATTTAATCTTTTAGCTATTATTTTTAATATTTTGTATTTGCCCATTGCATTAATATTGGGACAAGCTGTAATGACCAACATACAAAAATAGTTTACAAATAAACAGAAAAAAAGCTTAGATTTACAAGGACAAATAGTCAATTTAATTGAGCAAACTGGATGTCATGGTAGATTGAAGTTACATTACAAATAACCCCTGAGTATTAATGCTGCATTTCACTTGACAAATATAAGCTAGGGCACTACATCTTATTCCAGCCTAATGAAATTATGCTGTGCAGTGTGCTCTAAGGTATTTTCCCCCTATTTATGTGGTTCAATGTGTTCTATGGAGTATTAACTTATTTTGTTTGTAGAAAAAACCAAGATCGTTACCAGCAAAAATGTGTAAAGGATACCTAGAATCTCCTAATTGTAGTTATTTGTATTGATTTATTAGTAAAATAAAGTTGACAGATGTGTTAAAGATTTACAAACATTTGAATGGCAAACATAAATACTTTCTCTACACTTCAGTTCGGCGGAACTCACAATTCGGATACGTATCTGAATTTGCATACCCACGTATCACAATTCTGATACATGTATCAGAATAAGGATATGGAGGGGTATCCGAATTCTGATATGCCTGTCGTTGCGCAGGTAACAAATCGATAGAGCAAGCCGGCAAGTACATGTAGAAAATCTTTCTTGCATCTACCATAAATCTGTGTTTCCACAGCCTGTAGCCTTTCCCTTATATTTGACTGAAATTGATCTGTATTAATGGGATAATTCTGGAGGGAACATGCATGAAGAACTTTTCTGAACCCATTTTACTCAAGTGATGCCCTGTCAAACCTTCTTTCTAACCATTATTGACACTCTTTATTTTTCCTGACCCCATTTTACTCAATTGCTGCCCTGGAATGCTCCTGTTGCATTTTTATGACACCATCAATCCTTACCATGCATGCATTTTGATTTTATGAACTCCAATTTAAATGCAAATCTGGATGAATTTTTATATCAAAACATCATGCATCACTCTGGAATTCTTGTGTATGGTAGGAATTGATTTTCTTTGTATTTGTTAAGATTGGGCACTGTTAGAACGTAGTTAAAAATATGTTTAAGATAATAGTTATATACCATTTTGGTGAAGACTGAAATGAAAAGGTTTCTAACAGTTACAAATATATTTCGGCATTTCCTGGATTATACAGAGCAATTTTAACAATTTCTAAAAGACTTCCTACTAGTACAATATACATGCAATAAAGAGTGTACATAAGTCCAGTTAAGTTGGGGTAGAGATGTTCTTTGTTAAGTAGCATGTCCCCTTGCCCCAGTGGGACATTAGAGAAAGAATTAATAGCAAGTATTATGTTACCTATGCTCGATGAAAAGCACCAATGAGTTGAATGAAATATATGAAGCTTGAATGCCATGAAAAGAAAGGGTGGCTGAAGCCCAGTTTATTGAAAAACAGCAGATTGCATGTAGGGATACATGTCATTAACGTTAGGGGAAATGGGAAAAGGGCTAAATGATTTAATGCTCTAGTCTTATAAAGTGATTTAAAGAAACAGAAATGAACAAAAATAACCAAACAATTTTACTCAAGAATGAACATCAGATAGCAGAGATTTCATATGCGATTTGATCTTAAAAAGCAGCCAATTGATATGTTACATATTTGATTTGTTTGCACAATGTTATGTACCATGTAGTTTGTGACAGTTTTGGCGCCTGCATGTTACTTTTTTCATAGGTCTCCTTCAGATCACACAACATTGTGCAGAAAAATGAAAATCAGTTACATGTTGGCTTCGGCTTGGGGTTGTCCATGATTGCATCACAAATAGATAACAATTGGTTTGCTTTATCTCTGATATTGCTTCCATTCCATGTACTGTCCACTAAACCTAACTTAATTTCACTTTGGTCAGAATAATGTAATTATAGAAAAACAGGGTAAGCCAACTTAATGTGGGGATGACAACGAGTTACAACATAAGCCTAATGTCTAGAAAATAATAATAATAAAATTAAAAAATTAAAAATATTAATATATAAACAAACAAAATATAATTCATAGAAATTAACAAGCAACAGATAATCCACAAACGATTAATAAACGGACTGAACAAGCTTTCAGAAAGTATACTTTCCTTCTTCAGATACACATGAACATATAAATAAGAAATATATAGAAATAAAACTACAATAACATTATCAAAATATATTTCCACAAATAGTTAAATACAGAACTTATCTTGAATAATTACTGAGGCAAAATGAAGCTGCAATGTTCACATAGGCCTACAGAATTGTATAGAGTATTTCATTATTTTTTTTTAGAAATTAGGCTTATGTTGTAACTTGTTGTCATCCCCACATTAAGTTGGCTTACTTTGTTTTTCTTTCACTAAAAAAATTGTGCTCTAAGTAATCTCCTGAATCAAATTTGATCCTAGATGTGTTTTGTACCTTGTCTGATCTACTTTATATTTTATATAATACTGTCAGAATAATGGTTAGTCTTTATGTTTAGTGTTAGGCTTAATCCTAGGTTTAACAGACATTTAACGGGCTTCCTTCAATTTTTCATATCTCTGGACTTGGGTGGTAAAATTAAACAGGACAAAAGCACATCATTGAGTAATTACCCCACTTTTGAAAAACATATATTGCTATAAATTAATCTTTTGGCAACTACTGTTAATATTTTTTATTTGCTCGTTGCATTAATATTGGGACAAGCTGTAATGACCAACATACAAAATTGTTTACAAATAAACAGAAAAATTTGCAAGGACAAAAAGTCAATTTAATTGAGCAAACTGGATGTCATGGTAGATTGAAGTTACAGTACAAATAACTCTTGAGTAGTAATGCCACATTCCACTTGACAAATATAAGCTAGGGCTCTACATCTTATTTCTGCCTAATGAAAGTATGTTGTTAGATATGCTCTGAGTTGTTTGGTTCAATATGTTCTATGGAGTATTAAATGATTTTTATGTAAAGGTAAACCTGAGATTGGTACCAGCGAAAAAATGTGTGGGTTTATGTAGATGAAAAGATACCAGGATCATCCAATTTTGAAGTTACAAATGTGTTTATGAATCTAATGACAAACATGATTATTTTCAAGGCATCCGATAGAATCGGAAAAGACCTTATCTCAGCCTGATTCGTGTGTGTGTGGGGGGGGGGGGGTTGTATGTCTGTGTGGGGTGTGTAACATACATAGTATTACACAGCATAATAAAATCCTCAAAAGGCTAGGTTATTTTTGAACATTTGATTTCCACAAACCATAAAAAAATATCAAAAGAGTTTATTTTAAAATGTACTTAGATTTGTGAGTCCTTAAGATATCAATGATCATATGAATAGATAAAAAATAGGGTAAACTGAAAAAATATGACATATTGGTTAATATATAGATATTCTTGGCAAATTCAAATACCTGTTGATATCATTATTACAAAATTGATTAAAGTCATGAACTGTAAATCTGTGTTTCCATAGCCTGTAGCCATACCATTATATTTGACTGAAATTGATCTGCATTAATGGATATAATTCTGGAGGCACTATTAATGCTGAACTTTTTGACCCAATTTTACTCAAGTAATGCCCTATCATACCTTTTGCTGACCCCATTTTACTTCATTGATGCCCTGGAAATGCTCCTGTTGCATTTTTATGATCTCATCTACCCTATTCATCCATGCATGTTGATTCTCTAAACTCCAATTTAAATGCAAATCTGTATGAATTCTTATATCAAAGCGTGACTCTAAAAATTCTGATATATGGGTAGGAATTGATCATCTTTATATCATTCCCAAGTCATATCTAAAAATGAATATGTACATACATTTCTTGCTTTGTTATTTGTGATTTCTTTTCCACAAATTATATTTGAAATTTATACATGCACATCATATTTATTGTTTGCTTGCTGTATCTCCATATAAATATATTTCTCCAAGGTTTTCATATTTAGGAAGTTTGCAAATGAAAAGCAATCATGCTTTTATAATTGCTGACTTAACATGTCATTACAAATCACATCATCTTTTTATTTTATTGAAAGTTTATTCATCAATATTCAATTGATTTGATAAAATATATTTGATCTCTGCAGGAAATGTCAGTGACCTATCAGAACTAAGTCAAGTGTAAACATCATTTCTTGTATGTCATTTAAACTTGGATGCATGCTTAATTACCACAAAGACAGATAAGAATGTTGTTCTTATGAAAACACATATGATGGTCAAAATAAAGCAAAGTATATTTTTAGGAATAAAAACATTGCAGAAACTCAAGGATGGTCACTTGAGTATCAACAATATTTCACTAAACTGCCTTGAGAAAGGCAAGTAGACTATGGCATGTCTTATTCTACATATCTTCAGTAGATAGCATTGTACCTGTGCTCTCTCTAGTCCCTGTGCTATCTACTAAAGATAGTTTATAGGAGATAGTATGTGATTGCACCCGATGCTGTCTACTGAGACAGTGTCTCAGTGACTTTTGGTAAAAAGGGTAATGAGTATTTGGGCACTTGATTGATTTTCCTCTGAAACATCCTCTGGATATCTGGACTGGGAGGTCTTGGAGAGTGTCACTTGAGAATCTTTGTTGTGCCTTGAAATTAATAATGTTTTGTAGAAGCTTTTTTCACCTATAAAAAGGCCAAACAAAAGTTTATTGGTCAATGTCAACCAATATGCAGGGTGGGGGTTGCATTTACAAACAACGGGCCCTGCACTCTGGATTTGTGTTTTAGCTGTCTAATAAATTATTGTTTGGCCTATAAATTTGAATGGTGTGAAGAAAGAATGAGTTCTGGTAGAATGTTGATGATTATAAAATTGTTTGTCATTTTTCCCTTCTGTATCTGGCATTTTTCATTGAACTGGTATGGTACACTTTTTTGTAAATGTCGAAACATTTACATCAAATCCACATTGATGCAGCCAGGTCTCAAGTTCTCAACTACAAATTACAGTTGTGTAAAGTCATGTTTCATATTACCTATTTACCTGAAGGAATAGATTAAAATCACCACATATAGCTGATGCTCTATTCCTTCATCTACATTGGTCAAGATTTGTCTGGGGTTCATCCTGTGTATCAGGAAATTACAGAAGATGTTTTAGGGAAGAAGAGTTCGGTCATCATCTTCGTCATCAATGTTGTTTTGTTATTTTGTATTGTCACTGATCATCACCTGTATAACACCATAACATAAACAGGATTTACATGATCACATGTATGACAACCTATTAATGTTTTAAATCCTTAAGGTCATTGTATATATAGTTGTTCTAAAAACAGGTTATGATTGTCCAATTTGCTGAGTCCTAGCACTTTATTATTAAACTCTTTACTATAATTTGATACAGATCCACAGAAACAAAATTTCCGTTTCTTAGTTCACAGTTCGTGGAGTATGATATAGCAAAATTTTATATATAAAAAGCATTCCAGTAAACCTGCAATATTCCCACTTAGTAAGACTACAGTGTTTGTCCAGAATTCTCACAACTAGCAAAAGCACTCGAACATGATGCTTGTTTTTCAAATTGTTAACTGCTAGAAATCATTTCACATTTAGCTAATATGCAGTTTTTATGAAAGTATAATGGCAAGTATTGCGTTACCTATGTTCTATAAAAGCACCAAAGAGTTTAATAAAATACATGAAGCTTGAATGTCATGAAAGGAAGGTGGCTGAAGCCCAGTTTATTGAAAAACAGCAGATTGCATGATGTGATACATGTCATTAACTTGGGAAATGGGAATAGGTAAAAATCATTTAATGCTCTAGCCTTATAAAGTGATTTAATGAAACAGAAATGAACATAAATAACTAAACAATTTCAACAAAAGTTACATGTAGGTTTCTACATGTGGTGAGTTTTCCAAGATTGCATCACAATTAGATAACAATTGATTTGCTCTCAGATGCCTACTGATATTGCTTTCATTTCATGTATTGTAAACCTAACTTAAATTTCAAATTCACTGGTTATAGTTAGTGTTAGGCTTAATCCTAGGTTTAACAGACATTTAGTTCATAATTTAAAGGGCTTCCTTAAATTCTTCATATCTCAGGACTAGAGTGGTAAAATTAAACAGGACAAAAAGCACATTGTAGAGTAATTATTCCACTTTTGAAAAACATAATGTTACTATGATTTAATCTTTTGGCAACTTTTTTTAATATTTTTTATTTGCTCGTTGCATTAATATTGGGAAAAGCTGTAATGACCAACATACAAAACTTGTTTACAAATAAACATAGAAATTCTTAGACAAAAAGTCAATTTAATTGAGCAAA
>JXSR01S026342.1:21228-33377 GCA_000969725.1 Ophiothrix spiculata | reverse complement strand
TTGAAAAAATGTTACTTTGCAATGGAACATCACAGGAAGATGATTGA
This sequence comes from Ophiothrix spiculata, assembly GCA_000969725.1. Classification (NCBI taxonomy): domain Eukaryota; kingdom Metazoa; phylum Echinodermata; class Ophiuroidea; order Amphilepidida; family Ophiotrichidae; genus Ophiothrix; species Ophiothrix spiculata. Next base: position 33,330 of record JXSR01S026342.1, on the reverse strand, counting down.
GGTGTCAAAATGAAAGCTCTTGAAAAGATCTATCAATTGGTCTACTTCGGCAACCATCTCAGCTATTAATAGAGAGGGTGTAGTGTACAAAAGTGTAATATGTGCCACCTAAATATATGGCCATGGATAGAAAAGTAGAAACTATTTTGTATTCAAAGTAGAGCAAAGGACAGCTCTTTGTATACAGCTTATTTCTGCCAAGTTTCAACTCCCTAGGGGTGTACTTTTTTTTTTTGAAATTGCGAATTCGTGAAAATGAAATGCGTGAAATGGGTTTTCAGAAAAATTGTCAACTTTTTAGTAAAAAAAACCCACTGAAAATCATAATTACATGTCCAAAATTAGTCTTAGCGAAGAATATTAAATATTATTTAGATAATATATAACATCAATTTAATGCGTCTATGGTCATATCTTTTGAAAGGAATGCCGGATTTCAGTCAAATAAAAAGCAAACTACAGCTTGACGTTTTATTTGTTACTATAGTTGATACTTACTTTAACTTGATACTTGATTGATCAGGCCTTCGCTCCTTTAGGCAGGTCTCTCAAACTCTTCTCACAAGTAGCGCTATAGACCATATCTATTATTGACATGCTCCCGCTGTTGATGAGGTAAATCCACATAATCGGGCGGGGAATCGGAACTCAGAACGAGGCCAAGTACGATAAATGCACTACTTGATCTCGCTCTGAGTTCTGTGGTTTTACCCAATCAATGGCGGGAGTATGTCAATTATAGATATGGTCTATAGCCACAGAATTAGGTGCAGAGATAACATGTTTTGGTAACTTATTCCAAATTATGTTGAACAACACGATTGGAATAAAAATTATTTGCAAGTTGCGTTCTGGATCTTCTTTGGAAATTATGGAATGGCCTCTGAGCGCTTTGTGGGGTAGGGAGAAATACATGTCTGCTGGAGTTTTATAGAGTCCGTTTCAATTACGTTCTATGATTTCAGTCCTTTCTCTCCTCTCTATTATTAACTTTATTTATTTTTGTATCTGTTTTATCTATTTACTTATTTATCCATTTATTTATTAAGTTCATTTGTTTATTTTAAAGTTATTTAGTATTCCACATTTATTTAGCCTATGTTTATTTATTTATGTTTAGCCTAAGTTTATTCATTTACATTCAAAAGTTATTTATTCCACATTTATTTAGCTTCTGTTTATATATTTGTGGTTAGCCCAAGTTTATTTTTTATTTAAAGGTTTGGTATTTCACATCATAGCCTATGTAAAAATCAGTATATTTGAAAAGAAATATAATTTTTATCATTATTACATCAAATTCTCATTAGTTTCATCAGCAACTTTAACATGATTATAGCATCACCGGGTTCGTGGCGAAAGTAATCAATATTGTAAGTCAAAAACGGTATTACTGGGTAGGCAATTACGGGACAATTATCGATGTGTTGCTTGTCAACAGGCCAAAAGTACCGGGAAGACTGCTGTGTCTACCGCCTTGTGACAATTTGATAACCGGAATTTCAATTTTGTAAAACGGAGTTATAATACACACGTACACTAAAATAAGTTACAATATCGAAAGCCGAACTAGTTTAATGTGCTCCATTTGGAAAAGGAACTTTTGCTTGCGCCAATATTCAAAATGTCTGCGTCCATGGAAGAAATTTGTGGGAGAATCAGCAGCGTGCTGAATGTTTTTGACAAAATTATCTGCAAGTAAAACATTACAAATATACTGTAAAATCAAGGGAAATACTGTAAGTGTATGGTAGATCTTTCAGCTAGTCTGTTTAATTAAGCTTATTCTTTGAAGATTTGGATAAGCTTATTCTGTCGGACACTTGCACTCAACTCGTGCCTCATATGAGGCACTCCACTAAGCGAATTCGGCAACCTTGCAACAACGTATTTCCAATGGAGCCAGCGTTCAGGATTTTGAAACGCACGTTACGGCTACCTTAGGCTTCGTTTAAAATAAATCCACAAAAATAGACTCGATGATTTAATTTTTAGTGAGAAAAAACAAACTTAACAATTTGAAAATCTCATTAATTTCCATTTAACATGAAATCTGGATGATGTTTTTGGCCTCTACCTACACGTTCTTCGGTGATCGCGCAGTGTCAACAATCGTCGATCTATGGTCACCATAATGGTGCCCAATTTTTATAGCGCTCCATCTGCTTAATGACATATGAAAATATTTTGCTATCAGCGAAAGACATGAAACCAAGCTCAACAAAATGCGTCATTGAGCAAAGTGACGTAAATTTCTCTACAGAATAGTGTATGCTCCGCGCCCTATCGACGAACGAGATAAATCATCGCAGTGAGTCTTTCGGGTTTTTCGATCAATCGGACACATGGACACACAGTCAACAGTTGTTGAATTTGGCGCACTCATTCATTGTTACTTAAGTTCATCTTTTTCTTCAGTTATACTGCTTGACACCCCATGAAGGGTAAACAAACAGGGTACAGTCACAGTGTGTGCAACGATGATGGTGTTTTAACTTGAGACATGATGTCATGGAAAAAAAAGAGTTTCATTTAAACTTTATTTAGACTGTTTTAAAATTTCAATTGCGTCGGTTTACAAACAAGATTTATAACTACAGTTAGGAACATGTTACACTTAAACTTTAATCTTCGTCTTATAGTAGACATTCTTCTATAGGAACGCATTTGTTATTTTTCCAAGTTAAGGTCCTGTAAGCAGTGTTCGATTTCCAGAAAAAAAAGTTGCTTGCACTTGTGCAGGTAACATGAAAAAACTACCTGCACAAAATGAAAGTAACATGCACACAATAAACAATCAAATTTATTTCTACTTCTGTCGCTGCTCAATTTACTTGGTTACTCTCCTCATGGACCATGCTCATGCGATGGAAAACGTAATAAATGTACTTTTTTAGAGATGAAAAGCAAGATTTACTGTCAGTTTGAAGGACATTGATTTACGACATTTTCTAGTTTACTTAAAGAGAAGTTACAGGGCCAAGATGTTGCATGCACATGTGCAGGTAGGTATGAAGAACTACCTGCACAAATTCAAAATCACCTGCATTTGTGCAGGTGAACAGGTGGTAAATCGAACACTGCCTGTAACTCAGAGTTATGTCCAATAATGTAGTAAAATTTTACACATATATATATTTACTTTTTTGATGGTTTATTTAATATTTTGAAAACCAAACTTTTTTTTTGAAAAATAAAAATTGTGTTCCTAGACCAAACATTCCAGATTAGGAAACTTAATATGAAACAAATTTTCCAGAAAAGGTTATTTTCTAGTTATCTTGTTTGAAAAATTTGCAGTCAAAATGTTTATAAAATGACGATTTACTCAAAAATTGTATTTTGTTGAGAGAACCCGATATCAAAATCGAATTCTTCATTTTCCCCAGAGTGCATAGATTTACAGGGTAGATACCAGGCTTTGTATGTACCAGCCCATGTAATGGCGTCATCAGCCATGGAGCTCAAATTGGGGGTATTCAGGTCCACTCGGTTGCCGCCAAAATCAACTCCGAGTGCCGAAACTTGGTTACGCGTAGAGACCACCTGCGCAAATAATACTTTACGTGAATGATGTGCCAACCTGTACACATAGCGTGTGTGCATGCTTCAATATTTGTGTATTATGACAAGGTGCAATGCATCATCGGCAAAAACCCGAAAACCCCCAATTTTGCCTCCATGTGGGAATAAAATCAATGCCAGTGTGTCAGATCTTTGTACTTCTAGGTTGATATGCAGGTCGTAGGATTTGAAAGTAACTTGTTTTTGCATTTTTTGTAAAAATAATTATCATTGACTTCTGAGTTCTCCTCAGGAAAATGCAGGTAAAAATCAGGATATTTTGTTTTCTTAAAATGCCGGGAACCCTGTATTTTAGATTTATTATTATCTCAAGTATTTTCTGAACTGAAATTTCACTTGGACATGTATTATCTCGTGGGACAAAGTTGTAACTCTGAGTAGCATTCATCATAAAAAATCGTTATTTATCATTATTTTAATTAGCTTATTGTTATAAAGCAGATTAGTAGCTTCAAAATGAGAAGTCAACCAGCTTTCTAGTGTTAAAAATGACGAAGTTATAGATAAAAATGTGGTGGTCCGCTTGTGACTGAAAATATCAGATTTCTTGTGACTTTGATAAATTGCTTTGGTGCAGAATTCTGCACCTCAGTTGGATAAAAGTGACAAAAGCGGCACTATATTTTCCTTTCTATTTCGGCTGTTCACCCCCAGACTCTCACCGAATAACAATGCCTTTTCAAATATAAATGGTAAGGTTTAAAACTAAAGACAGCAAACAATATTTAAAGACAAGCAATCTTTCTGATTTTCTCCATAGGGTACTGTAAAAACCAATATTTGAGGTCACAAAAAGTTGTGCAAAACTGAAACAGAATACTGCCCTCTATAACACTGTAGTGATGAATGCTACTCTGAGTTTCACGCTGGTGCGATCTTCAGACAACTGATCTGACAACTGATCACTTGGACATGTATTTTTTTACAGATATCATGGCTGAGGCTAGGTCAAGTGGTGCTGAAACTAGAGTGCAGATGAAGTCTGAAAGCCAGCAGACCTTATTTGAAATGCTGAAACCAGTGTGTGTCATACTAGTCAAAGAACCCACTGTACAGAATGTCCAGATGCTGCAAAGACTGCTAGATAGAGTGCCACAAGAGGGAATCAGAGAGCTGCATCAGTATATTCTGTTTCCACTGAGATTGATTCTTAGAGAACCTGAAAAAAGGTAGGGGTTTTGTTGCACTGTGCTGATCCAGACTCAACAACTTGTCTTTTAGATTTTCTTTTCTATGTCTGAAGGGTTGAAACTATGTTTAATTATAGTAAACTCTGGTCAGCAATCAACACTTAAAAGCACTTATAATTGCTTCAGAGTAACTGTTGAGGTTGTAGTTGATAGCTTCAGCAGATGACCACTAATTTTCAATTTTGAGCTGTCCAAACACATTTATGTATCGCCGCGATTATATGTCGCCAGGAAAGTTGAATTTAATCTCTAGAACTCAACATGACATTTCGTTGCAACCACCAAGACAATGTAATCAATATATATCAGTTTGTTGTGCTTGCTGCAAATTAAAATTTTTCATGTGCAACAAGGTGGAGTTTGTGCACTTGATGTCACACTGCTTATGTGCCCCCCCCCCCCTACAGAACTTTGAAACCAACTTTAGCTTGACTAATTGTCACTCACAGGAATTTATGTCTTGCTGATCGGCAATAAAATCACAAGATACCTTGGCGATACTTCTTTTTCTTCAGAAAGCATCACATTTAGTTTTAAAAAAGTTACCAGATGATATTTCGTTGGCCTCCAATGAAAGAAATGAAAGAAATATACGGTATCACAAAGGGACTTTCCAAAGCTAATCTAAGGGCGTGATCACACCTAGCTAGTTTAATGTAGGGACGTGGAGTCGACCCTACATCGAACCCACTTCTCAGTGTAGTGTGATCACAAAATAAGTGGTTTCGACCCTACATCGAATCCACATTAACAATGTGGAGCGAGACCACCTTCATTAGGTAGTTTCGACCCTAGGAGGTGGGTTAGATTTTGTAATGTGAACACGACAATGTGGAGTCGACCCACATATACAGGAAGTAACAGGTACTTTCCTATTGTGTGTGTATATTGATTTTATGTCAATATCTCCGATTGGTACAAGCAAAGCACATCATACAAGTAGTAGCCTATAAATGTAGGGTCATGAAATTAATTTGGTTACTTTTGCAATCACTTTAATACAGTCTCTATATTAAAAAGAAGTTAAAACTTGATATTATTTATTGAGGTAACTCAAATATTGTTATCAGAATCCCACTTATTCCTGTAAGAAATATTAAAATACAACTGCACTTCTCTCATTCAACATAATTATAACAAATGGCTCAAAAATAACTCTAGGAACTTCAGTAATAACACACAATTAAATGCCTCATGTTTGAAAAAAAAACAAGGGCCTACTATAGGCCTATATTACAATCTTTAGTATTTTGATAAACATGATAAAGAAAAATAGTCTTAACATCCATTACTTCAGTGTGTTGTTTTCACATCCTGGTAAGTGGACTCGCTCCACTTGCATTATAACCCACTTTTAATCCACTATGTGGGTATAGGTGTGAACACAAAACTAATGTGGGTCGACTCCACATTGGACCTAGGTCGAACCCACATATTTGTGATGTGAACACGCACTAAGAAGCCTGATCGGATTTTTTTAACATGTTTATAATATTTGTTTCATTTCCTCCTTCATCTAGGTCCCAAGAACTCTGTGAGCAAACTGTACTCTGCATGTGTGGTGTGTTGAAACACAGCACGTCACCCACTGGGACATGTTTTATGTCTGATCCAATCCATTTTTCTCTATTATTCAGGTCCCAAGAACTCTTTGAGCAAACTGTACTCTGCATGTGTGGTGTGTTGAAACGCAACACGTCACCCAGCGGGACATGTTTTATGTCTGATCCTATCCAATCCATTTTTCTCTATTATTCAGGTCCCAAGAACTCTGTGAGCAAACTGTACTCTGCATGTGTGGTGTGTTGAAGCAGAGCACTGTCACCCAGTGGGACATGTTTTATGACTGATCCAATCCATTGTCTCTATCATTTAGGTCCCAAGAACTCTGTGAGCAAACTGTACTCTGCATGTGTGGTGTGTTGAAGCAGAGCACTGTCACCCAGTGGGACATGTTTTATGACTGATCCAATCCATTTTCTCTATCATTTAGGTCCCAAGAACTCTGTGAGCAAACTGTACTCTGCATGTGTGGTGTTTTGAAGCAGAGCACTGTCACCCAGTGGGACATGATTTATGTCTGATCCTTTCTCTATCATTTAGGTCCCAAGAACTCTGTGAGCAAACTGTACTCTGCATGTGTGGTGTTTTGAAGCAGAGCACTGTCACCCAGTGGGACATGATTTATGTCTGATCCAATCCATTTTTCTCTATTATTCAGGTCCCAAGAACTCTGTGAGCAAACTGTACTATGCATGTGTGGTGTTTTGAAGCAGAGCACTGTCACCCAGTGGGACATGTTTTCAGATCTACTCTCTGTTTTGTCCATTCTCATCAGCTGCAGGTCTAATGTTGGGAAAGGTAAGGTATTCAAGGGTTATATGTATCAAGGTGCGGACTATGTACACATGCAAACAACATGTACTCGAAAGGAACTGCTTCATACCTGTCAAGTCTCCTGATTTAGGTAGGAATCTCCCACTTTTAGGTAGACCTCCCAACCTAAGCATATCTCCTGCTTTTTAAAAAATCTGCCACTGTGTCCCGCTAGCATGAAGATTCCCTCTAGGTAGCAGTGCGTTTAGCTGTATTATGGAAAAAAAGGATAGAAATGTTTTGAAAGTTATACTTTGTATTAAATTTTTGTTGAGCAATTGAATATGAGACGTGTGAATTTACTTTTTTTTCTCTTCAACAAAGGAATTGAGAAATACACAACTTTTTTGCACTTCGATTTACTTTTTGGCCTCATGTCAGTTGCCCGTAAATGTCACTCATAAATTTAAGTGAATACAGAAGTCTTTTCACAGAATTCTAAAGTGTTATTTACAATAGTCACTTTCAAAACCAGGTCCGTACCAAGCGGTGGGGGGGGGGGGGCAATAAATTTTGGCCTAAAACATTTTTTGTTGTTGTAGGCCTATCCCCTATATACATTTTCACTATTATTAGGCCTATATATTATTTAATTTTTTCACCACATCAATTTGGCTTACTTTTCTTTTTCCTCCAAGTGACTTGAGTCTGAAAAATTGCATCAGACCGAATAAGGCCCCCCCAAAAAATAGTTGTGTTGCCCTCACAGGCCCAAAGTGGTGGGGACAACCAGGCCAGATTTTTTTTTAATAACCATTACAGATGCCATGTGTAACAGAAACAGGGTCATAAAAAAGTTTTTTTTCTCTTAAACTTCGCCAATATACATATTTTGGAACATTTTCGTGGCTGGAAATCAGGCAAAACTCAAGAAATATTAAAAATCAAGAATTTTGGTGAAAAAACAAAAACAAAAACGGGTCGGGATTTTCCACAATTTCGACCAGGCCGGCGGAGGGCAACACAACAATTTTTTTTGGCCTAATCAAGAAGCTCTTTATGTTTTCTTACAGTGGCTGAGTTATCAGAAGAGTTGAAATTGGCAGTTGTGAACTGCTTGATTGCCTTGCTACGGAGTGCTGATGAAATGTAAGTATATGAAGTTACTTGGGTGGCGTAGTGTAGTGGTTAGCAATCTCGCCTTGCACGCATTGGGCCCTGGTTAGATTCCTGATGGTGAGGGTTGCCTTGCCGGAATGGAATCTCTGAATCTTTGCTAAGATGTTTGTCTGACTTGGTGGGAGCATTGGGTCAGATATTCGATCTTCTCCGCCCCTTACATAAAGTATTTAGAGTTTGGTGAATATTTCATGAGAGATTGTCGTCCTTCGGAGGGGACGTAAAGCCGTCGGTCCCATGTACAGAAGAGTCATACCTGTACATGTAATCGCAGTCAGTATCGTAAAGAGTAGGGTATTCTACCCCTGATTGTTCCAAACCCCGTTCTGGTCATTGTAGGAGTACCCCTTGTAGAGTGTTTATCACTGTTGGGTATACCCGTGAGGATCACTCCTCTAAAGTGTAATAAAATAAAAATAAAAAAAATATATGAGTACAAAGGCTTTTGCTGTCAGGTGACAAAAAACAACACCCTGTTATAACACCTAAAAACTAACTAAATAAGTCATACAAAAATTTCCTGTTTCACTTGGGATTTGAACCCCTGACCTCTCACATCCTGATCCAATGTCCAGCTATGGCAAGCCACCGAGTATGGCCTGCCATATATCCATGGCAGCACTTTCGTGCCCATCTGTATACCCCGTCTATGACATATTTGGACTTGATTTTTGCTTGTTGGATTTTGTTGGACCAAGGCGGGTTAGGGTTAAGGGCAGACATGTTAGGTTGATTGGTCAGTCTGTTTAATTATTCCCCCTAGTTAAGTTACTTAAAACACTTGAAACTCCACAAAAACAGACATGTTCTTGCTTTTGCCAAGGCTTTTTTTTTTCCTGAGAATTATCGCCCCAAAATTTGTATTCTTATTTTGCATTTTTTGAGGAAAAATTGGTAAAAATGAAAATCAGTCTGGCTTGTTACAGGGTTTATTTCTTATCACCACTGCACCCATGATTGTACCCCTCCACTAAATTGTTAGATCTTTAATCGAAATAATATATGAATATACCATTGTTCAATACTTTTCAGATATGAACATAAATATGGAAATTTTAGACCACCTGTGTTCGATATTCAAACACTACTGCTAAATCCTACTCCTACACCATGGACCTTATCTTGACCACAAATCTTTTATCAAAACAATAATTGTGATTCTAGAATGACAATTGAAGGTTATCAACCAATCTATTTCATCTTGTGGTTAAGTTAAAGGAGCATTGGACAAGTTCAGCATCATCCCCAATCTTTTTCTAGACACTTTAGGATTTTTACATCATTTGAATTGTTAGCGGTAATGGGCAGTAATAATGGAAGCATGGAAAATTTCATTGCAAAATTCAACCTCTACACATCAAAAATATTTCGTTTTCTTTTATTATTAATTATCGTTGTTGACAACGATAATACTGTCCCCTTGAGTTGAAATCTCTAAAATTGGCTTTAATGGCAAATTAAGAGGAAAATTGAGATATCTTTTGATTTATCTGCAATCTTGGAAGCAAAGGCAATATGTTGTAGACCATATCTATAATTGACATTCTCCCGCCGTTGATGGGGTAAAACCACAGAATTGGGCGGGTAATCGGAACTCAAAACGAGGCCAAGTATGATAAATACAATACTTGATCTCACTCTGAGTTCTGTTCCCCGTCCGATTCTGCAGATTTACCCCATCAACGGCGGGAGTATGTCAATTATAGATATGGTCTATAGAAGGTCTGCCCGCCCATAAAACAGGTTTGTTTGTTTTTCCGTTGCCTAATCAACATTTCTAAAGGTTTGATCAAAATTTTCTCACTATGTGATGCTTGACAGTCATAGAGTGTCAATCATCTGCACATAAGATTTTTGTCCATGAACCTTTAAGATGTGTCTAGAATGCCACCTGTTGCTTTCACCTCCTTGTTTAAATTTAGGCCATGCAATACTAGGAAAGCTATCAAATTATCTATGAAATTACAGAGAGAAAGTACAAAAGTTACTTTCACATCAGACTTAGCAAATCAGGCTATTTGTTAATGGGTGGCTTTTCCATGTAAATTTAAACATTTGGTCTGTTAATTTTTCCAAAATTTGTACTAAAATAGTGCATAAATGGGGGGGGGGGGGAGGGAGGGATTTTGTAGAATTTGCATGATGTTTTAAAGAAAACTGTTTAGTAAGATTAAAAAGTGTGAATAATTATCTTGTAAATTTGTATAATTTGACTCTGAGGACTATTCCAAGAATAGTGTAAACTTGTAAAGGCTATTTTTAATCACCATTTTAACAGAGGCATATCACTGCTATATGTATAATTTATTATCTATACAGATTTCCTATTCACTGGAATTAATCACATCTTGTAAACAATAACATATACCTAATATGAATTCAAAAACCCTTTTGATTTGGAAGTTATTAAAAAGTCAAAACTTTAAACGCTCATAACTCAAAACTATTATTTTAGCACTTGACCACTTCTTCCACTAAGGTCTTCAATTGAACTGCTTCTTTTCCTCCCCTCATCACTTTTTATTTTTATTTTTATTTTTGTTTCTATTTTCCAAAATATTTCAAAATGCAGGAAAATAAAATGAGAAGCACATATACTGAAACTATGTCAAAACTCCTAAATCATCTGAAATAATAGTATCTGTCCTTGGGTCTTGGTAGCACCTGATGGTCTTCAAAGAGCATGAAGGATGGGGGGGGGGGTAGGCTTTTTTGAATTATTTATGATAGCCAACTGCTTCAATTATGAAACTGTAAGTTCAAGAATAATGACTACCAACTTCATATTTTGAATTTCTATAACTGATCTGTTCCAGGGTAACAAGGCAACTTTACCAGCCGTCATTTCTGCCAGCTGTAGGTCACCTCGTATCATTACTGTTATCTGCTGCTAGCCAAGAGAAACTCAGAGAGCTTAGGATACAGGCCATGGAATGCTTGTTACAGCTTGCTCAATGCTCAGGTAGATGACATTCTGTATACTCTGTAAACCTTGAAGTATGCAACAAGCAGCCTATTAACGCACATAAACCAATATGACCATACACGGAAATAAATTAGTCCATACTTTTTAAATCATAACAACGTACCCAATCAAGTTGAATATTCTAATGAAAATATATTCAAGATTTGTCCATGTAGCAGCAACAAAATTAACCAAAATAATACCAAAATCATGAAACATTCGTGTACCAAATGTATTGATATGCAGTGATTTGGTCTTAATCAATCCTAACCAATCATTTCTAGTCTCTTACACAATACAAAACTACCAGTCCACAATGTTGTAGAATACAAGGGATATACTATCATGGATCTTGTAACAGAGTCTGATTGCTTGTTGCATACTTCAAGGTTTATAGAGTATAGACAGATCCGCTTTCATTCATTTTGGAACTCATCAATCGGCCATTATACTGGGGATCTTCCACTCAAAGCAATCTGGACATTGGTGCATTATTGGCGCAAATTTCAAATTGAATACATTAATGCATGCAATTAACAACCAATAGTGATTTCAACCATAACCCAATACAATATTGATCTGTAAAGCACTCATCCAATTTTGGTAGTTGAAACACCCATTAGGTACAGAAGCACTGCAGTTATGGCAAACTTTTTCAAAACATGACATGGCTAATAGTCAGAGTCAGCTATGCTCCATCAACTTTGAAGTGCAAACCAAACTACACAGTAAATAACAGAGCATAAATGATGTAAACTCTTGTGTACAGGCTGTTAGACTTGCGCAACAATATGTACCAAGCTGAATATGCCACTGAAACAGGACAATTTACACAGTAACTTTAGTTTATACATCTAGGTTTATGGG
>JXSR01S026342.1:4936-18086 GCA_000969725.1 Ophiothrix spiculata | reverse complement strand
GGTTTCTTCTCAGTTCTCACAAAATGAGAGGAAAGTCACAAGTTGTTATGTGAGTGCAAGAAAGTCGTATCTGCAATAGCTGCCATTTGTCATAAATTTGGATTGCACGAATAATGTTCAGTCCTTGGTCAGTGGTCTTGAACTTGTTATTCAGGTGCCACTTGGGAACTGGCCCATGTCAAAAGCTACTAACATATGGGAAAGAAAATTAAAGAGATTTTTCACATTCTAGTGCAGGCCTTCATTTTTAAGGCGAGCTAGAGTCATTGTTCTCCTATGCTCGCCTTAACAGTCTCTTAGGAGAGCAATATTTAGCTCACCTCAAACTGCTAAAACAAACTAATATCTAATGGTGTGACCTCAAATCACTCTCCTGACAACTCTCCTTTCAGGAGAGTAATTTATAATATAGCTCTTCAGCATTTTCCAAAAATGAAGCCCTGGTAATGATATAGTGTTAAATGAATATAACATTTGGCAGCCATAGAGATTTCTTGCACTCAAATGACAAAGTGAATTAAAGGGGCATTGTACAAAATTTTGAAATTTTATTTCTGGATGATTACGCTTCATATGGTAGAAAATAACAGTCAGTTACTAGATAACAGGAATTTTTTTAACAAAACCTTCAGAAAAGGAAACAATTTTATTTTGTTTGTTGATCTTGGATATGAGGCTATTATCTAAATGTATTTATTGATGCTTCATATCAAAAAAGAACCAAAGATTTGTTTGTAAAACATTCCTTTCACATCATAGATTGGTAAAAGAATATCTAAATATTTTGATATAGTGTTTGAATTTGACAATGAAAATTTGCATGTTGTCATTATTGCCACTAATTCAAATTATGCAAAAATCTCAAAATACCTGAGGAAAAGTTTGGGGATGATAATGAACTTGTCCAGTGCCCCTTTTAGACATTGGTTTTAAGTAAACACAGCCTTTTTAAGTGATATGTACAGGGTAAGTACGGGTCCTTGAAAGTCCTTGAATTTTATTTTGCAATATCCAGGCCTTGAAAGTCCTTGAAAAACCTGACTTTATCAAGAAAGTCCTGTAATTTTTGAATGTCAGAAATGTTAAAAATTAATACCGGTATGTCAAAAGAATTTACCATGCAATTATTTTTATCCAAAAATGAGCGAAAACAAATTTATTTTATTTGTTGATACATTTATTCCACTGGCCACCCCTGATAAGGAGGAAAGTCCTTGAATTCTGCTTGGAAAAGTCCTTAAGAAAAGTCCTTGAATTTTGTAAGTGAAAAAGTGTACTAACCCTGTATGTATGGAATATCTACTGTTAAAGCTAACCACACCAGTATTTTTATAAATAGCAAACCAATCAATCATTAACTCTGTAGCTTAGCTAGGCATAAATCCATGTGGGTAGTTCTCTCCTCCATGTATCTACCAGTAAAACGCCCACATGGATAAAAAAATGCAATATCTGTCCATTAAACTTTTGTTCACCACAGGTTGTGACAGTAAACACAGATTCTTTTACTATTTTGTTACCATTATTTTTGTTGTTTTTAACCTTTACTCTTACTATGCTACGTTAGTATGCTTATTTTGCAAGTTACTCTTTCTTGTTGTTTTTTTTCCAATTTATGTGGACATGTATGTTCTAGCAGAACAGTGCAGGACTCACGAATGGAAGGTTGTGAGTTTGAGTCCAATTAGTGCTAACGTTTTGTGAACCTGGCTTACAAATCACTGGCAAATCACACTTGTTAGGTCATAATAATAATGGCCAGCGCTTTGTGATCACTGGAAAAGGCATAATTTAAATGCCAGAATTATTATTTATGATTAATATCCAGGTTCCCAGCCCATCAAGGAAATCACAGATAATTATTTTACTTTTTTCCAGTTGGTGAAAAGTCAGGGAATTTAATAAAAATGCCTCAAAATCAGGGGAAGTCAGGGAATTTTCCCCTGTGTGTAAAGTCTCTGTACTTCTAGTTTAATATGCGTCGTCATAGAATTTGAAAAGTAACCAGCAATTATGTTTTTGTAAAAATAATTATCATGTAATTTTGAGTCCTCGGCAAGGAAAAATCAGGGAATTTTGTTTTCTCAAAAGTCTAGTAACCCATTATATGTGCATCATCCTTTGGTTTGTAATTGATATCAGTTTATTTATATGCTTCTTTATATACCACGTGTATCAAAAAAAAATTGTGCATGGATTAAAACTGATTTTGACCTTGATAAAAGCACCAAATCATAATTTTCTTGTTATTGTATTAAAGCAGATTAAATACGCTTTCAAATGCAGAAAAAATTATAGAAATCGGATGAAAAATAAAAAGATATGACCAATTTTGTGAGTACTTTTAGCTTTTATCATAATGCCATAACCCGTAATTGTGATATGTAATATCTTGCTTAACTGTGTAAATCCCATTGGAATGGAAGAAAAAGAGACGTATTACAAAATTGGTCATATCTTTTTTATTTTTCATCCGATTTCCATAATTTTTTCTGCATTTGAAAGCTTATTAAATTTGCTTTACTACAATAACAAGAAAATTATGATTTGGTGTTTCTATCAAGGTCAAAATCAGTTTTTTTAATCCGTGCACAATTTTTTTTGATACACGTGGTATTTTCTTATTCTTTTTCATGTACATCTGAATTCATCTACAGAATGTTACAGTGGTGAGTATACTATGCTTCATATACAAACCCTTTACCATCTTATACTACCACTAGAGGTTTAGGCTATAGAGGGCCAAATTTAGGTCATATTTTCAGAACACCCTTATCACCCTCTTATTTGTTGAAATGTTGTGTAATGACATCCAATCTGAAGAAAAAATGTTAATTTTGGACTTCTTTGACCAAATATGTGATAAATCAAATTGGTCCCAAGCAGCCTTGAAAATACAGAATTTTTGCATTATATCACACTTTCCAATATTGTTCGTAACAGTATGATAAGCTCTCTATCGAGAATTTTCCATGCCAGTTTTTATCACAGCTTTTCTTAGATTTTGGCCTTCGCATATCGTATTAATTATGTCATTATTCGGCCAAGCAGATTGAATTATCATGGACATGTTAATTTCTTGTCTCTGCATGTGATTGTGTTAGCATTGTTTTGCATTTGTATGCTTGGGCCATTTAAAAAAAAATAGTTTGTCTCAAAGCTGCCGTGCATGTTTGTAAAATTAGGTGATCTACGAAAAAGTAATGCGGTGAGGTTTTTTTTTAAAGAATTTTTTAGATTTTTTTTTTTTTTTTTTAGAATTTTTTAGAATTTTTTTTGAAAAGTCATACTTTTCCTCACGAAAACAAATTTATGCACTTGATTGGAATAAAATACTTCTTCAGTTTATTCATAACCATAAAGTTATGCTTGGTCTTTGAGAAAAGTCACCATAAGGTGCTCAAACCTTTAATTCCCGATTTACCATGAAAACCCAAGTTGGGGATAAAAATTAAAAAAAATGATAATAAATTTTCACATTAATTTTCAAGACACTCGTGAGCTTTTGAGACAAACGTTTTTTAATTGATCTATGTCAATGTTGTCTATTAAATCATTGTCATTAAATGTGGAAAAAGAGCGACTTGTTCTCAATCTGTGACAATGAGTGAGATTTTTTTTTCTTTTCCTGTGCCATGCAGCTATTTCTAACAAATCACATTCATGGTAATATGGCAAGATTTGCTCTTGTCAGATGTGTGAGAGTTCAGATTTACCCTGCTTTTAAGATTTTTTATACCTATAACTTCAGCTTTTTTTAATAGTTTATATCAGTCTGTTTTTGCCATTTTGTCACATAAATATTTTCAACATCTTTTATTAGCTGACTATCACACCTGTGTCTTTTGATATTTTACCAACAAAATCATGAATATTTTTGTGCCATTTTTGATATCTTTCATTATTTCATTGAAATAAATAGAAAGCAATCAGTCTATGGGCCAGGATGGTTTCCTTGGTGATGAGTAGTGATGATAAACACACCAGCCAATCACAAGATGCAGCAAGACATCAATCAACCAAGCCTGGAGCCATGCAGTCAAATGGAGAGAGCCTATTGGTCAAAAGAACTCAAGAATGGGTGGAGTCAACTGCTAAGAAACTGGACATTCTGATTGGTCAGATTGTCACTATGGTGACCAATCCTCATTGGAAAGTTCGGCTTGCTATGGTGAAATTTGCAAGGGATCTGTTATTTGATTGCAAAAGGTTAGTACAAACCCGAGGGGGGGGGGGTTTACTTATATTGACGGATACGAGTATGTGCTGCACTCAAGACCCCCTTTTCATGCCTCCTCTTGTGCTCCCCAAGATGCTCATTTCAAGATTACTTCAGTTCCGATTTTCAGCTCAAATATTTGTATGGGAAAAAAGCAGTTCCTGAGACCTCAATTTGGAAAAACATCAGTTCCATAGACCCTATATTTTGACTAAAAATCAGTTCCGCAAGCCCCTATGTTGGATATCTCGGATGTCATAGACCTACCTTTTTTTTTTTAGTAACCCCCCCCCCCCCCCCCCCCCAACGAGTACAAATGTCATTGTTACTAGCTATTTTGAGTATGGTTGTTTGCTGAGCCTTTTCTCAGAGAATAATGAGAGTTGGATTCTTACCCTTTCCCCAACATTTACTGATTTTATTGCAGTTTGGAAAGTACTTACTAAAACTACTTACTAATATCCTTAGCCATTCTTGTTGAACTTGAACATTATAATAGTGAAACAGACAATTACTTGTGCTTTGAATTTTTAGTTTTCTGGAGAAGTAAATATTTGGCGTTTCTGGAAATAAATTACTAAGGAGTAGTGTGGCACACTGGTTGAGCTCTCGCTTCGGGTGCAGTAGGTCCCGGGTTCAATTCCTGGCTAGGGCATAGGGATTTTTCTTCGACCTATTCTATTCAGTATCAGAATGGCACACTGCTCCTGTGGCAAGGCAGGTTGATGAAGTACTGTTGATACTTCCCTTTCACCAATGCAGCTAGCCAGTAATTGTACGTGAATTTGGTTTACCGATTCCATACCCATCTTGGTAGGTTTCCTCCGGGTACTCCTGTTTCCTCCTACATCTAAAAATCGGACTTCTTCCCATTAATTCCATGTAGTTTTCCCGGTCAGTTGTGTGATTGTCGTCTGTAAGCGATCTAGGATACTCTCCTGTGGAGCGCTGCGGCTGACACACAGCAGTGCCTTGAGACCTTCGGGTAATCAGCGCGCGGTATAAATACCCTCCATTATTATTATTATTATTAATTCTCAAAATGTATGCTTTTATGTTATATTTAAGTAAAGAGATGTTTTTAAGTATCATGTTTAATCTTCCTAAAGACTTTTAAAATTAACAGCTTACATTTGGAAACTAAAACTGAACTAAAAATTGTCTTAGAGCATTGATATGATTTTGTTGTTTGTTTGGATTTTACTGTTGCTCAGAAAAAAGTTATCAAAATTTCAATTCCACACAGTTCAAAAACCAAATCAAACTAGAAAGTGTAATTTGGCGCAACTATTTCTTATGTCCCTACTTATTTTGTTGAAAAAAATGTAGAAAATTCATGCATTAGAGTATTTTTACAATAAAATAACAATGTGATAATATAATGTCTGCTTTTTGAAAACAGTTCTTTGCCAGAGAGCACCCCTAAGTTACTGGAACTTCTAGTGAGCCTAGTTGGAGATGAGTATGAGCAAGTAGCGAGTCTAAGTCAGGATACACTGAGAGAGATCTCACAAAGTCATTTAGATGGGGAGGCTAAGCAACTGGTGGAATTGCTAGAGGATAACCTGTATTCACTAATGACAGTCCTTCCAAGACTGATCAGGGCTTCAGGTAAGCTTTGGGGAGGCAAAACAACTGGTGGAACTGCTAGAGGATAACCTGTATTCGCTAATGACAGTCCTTCCAAGACTGATCAGGGCTCCACACTAGGAGATTGTGAAATTATTTGTGGCCATATGAAATCAAAATGGCCATATGCGACCAAATTCAATCTCCTAGTGTCAGGTAAGCTTATTAATGCCAAACGATTGACTCAAGTAAGGAGTGAAAGCAGTTGTTGGAATTGTTTTATAGTATCAATCAATCAATCATATCGACCGCAGTCAATCATCATCATCATCAATCAGACATCAGCATAGCTAGATTTCTAAACATTGCAGTCCTCCATGAGACTTCCAAGTTCAGTTGTATTCTCTAAGCCGTTGTTCTCAAGAAGGACCTGGACGTAGGTTTAGTTTTGTTCACCTGATGATCCATGTTTGGGTGCCCAGAGCAGAAATCTGCTTGCTGCTGCTTCTGTGTGATGATGAAAATGGCCGGCAGCACCCAATCTTTGGTGTCTTATTTTAAAGGCGACTTTTGAAATATCGCCAAACAGCTCCACATTTGTCCATCTAACTGATATTTAGTGCAGGTCAAAGTACTCTTGTGAAGCATCCAGACTTCTTTCCAGTTGTTTTGTCAAAGTATAATAGGGCACTTGGAATGAATAAGCTGTTGAAATTGGAAAATTATAAATTTCACACATTTGATGAAACTAAAGATACTTTAAGATTCAGCATTAGGTTTATCAATTACATTCAACTCTTCATCAGTTATCTTTTTATTGGGTAGTGAGTTTTGACTAAGGCCTATTTGAGATTGTACTAAATTTACTTATGGCCTATGGTCCTTATTTTGTAGGTTTTAAAGGTGTAGATTCCTATTTCAGGATGTGTACAATTTACATTTAACTGATTAACCTTGACCTTTGAAATACATTGTGCAAGGTTTCAACCTTAGCTTCTGTCTTGTTGTCTCCCAAGAAGCAAACGAAAGTATGCAACCCTGGAGATGAGGCTGTTATGTAAATACAAAAGAAATGGAAAATAGGTATACCAATTAATTTTACATTTTGTGCTATATCTCCAAAACTATAAAGAATTCCGAAGTGAAATTTTGGATTTATAATCAGAAAAATATGGGCTTTCATTTGGTATGAAAAAATATACTACTTCCGGTTGAGCCCGGGGGATGAGAATGTGATCGGAACCTACACCTTTAAAACTGATAGATGTATATCAGAGAACATATCATATAAGTGTCTTATCTCATCTTCATGGTAATGCAAAATGTGGTCATTCAAGCATATATTATTACTTGAACAGCTATTAGGTAAACAAAATAAAAACGTTGTCTCAAAGCTGATGAATGATTTGCAAATTAATGCAGAATGTATTTGTGTACTTCCTGTCTTGGATCTTTTGATGGAATAAATGATAAGTTTTGTATTTCATATGTCAACATTTCCAAGTGAGTCAGATATATATTTATAATTACAAATAAAATATGAAAGTATTTCATTATGGACATATGTACTGGTAACTATGAAGTTTGGATAAGAACAAGTCTTGATTTGCCAAATTTGTTGTAAAAATAACACAAGAAGAAAATATCTTCAAATGAAAAAAAAATTCTGCATATATGCTAAAGTTTGTATACTATGTTGCAGTGTAAATATTTGTCAATATTATGTTATCCATAGTCCATTCTCGGACACTCACAGAAGTGTTTTAACTTGATTTTGCAGATGATGCTAAGAAGTTGTCAACTTTGAATTTGGTTATTGGATACTTGAAATTGCTTGGTAAGTATATGGGAGAAAGTATAATGTGCCTGTTCATCTCAGACGAGCCGGAAATGCAGCAAACTTTTTGCGCTGCAGGTGAAAACACATGTCAAGGTCGTAATTTGCCGAAATTGATTTCTTGACAGATCAGCAAACCTAGTGCTTACTTCAAAATCCAGCAATGTTTCATTTTAAGAAAATGATCGGAAATATAAAATATATCTATTTGGAGGACAATCAACAGAAAATGTAGGGCTTACTGATCTTTAAATGGGTTTATCTCAGGTATACATTTTAATCCCCGACAATTTTTGACAGACCAAAACTTGACTATTGACTTCTGGAAATTTAGTGATGTTCATATTGAGGTATCAATTTCATCCCTATAACATGGTCTTTGCAAATATTTAAACAATTGAAAATGACAAGAGGCTGCATTTATGGCTGTTTAGGGATGGAGGGTCACAAATTATACAACAGAAAACGAACAGGTCAGATATGCGAGGTTATACATAATTTTGGACAACAAGTCCATCTTCAGTTTGATGTTACTTCAGATACAACTACATCGAGTGTACATAATTATGAACAACGATTTAGAACAACGATGGTGTTTAACAATTAACAAACAATGCAAGAGAAAAGTCTCTGATTCAAAAAAAAAAAAGAAGAAGAAGAAAGCTTAAAGCCCATAGCCCATTCAATATTTAGGACAGAGGGGGGTATGACATCCAAGTTTATGAATCCAGAATGTTTCCTTTGCAAATAAAAGTAGAGATTGCTTTCTTTGAGGTTTTGTATAGCATCAATTAATACAATACAATCTTATTCTGAGTGCACATTTTGATTTCACCAACGTACTGGATACCACAATCAGAGATGTCAGTTTTCAGGAAATTTCCTGATTTCAGGAAATTTTGCTTAGTTTATCCTGTATAAAAGAATAGGAATATACCTACTTTCAGGAAATTTACAAGCATTTCAGGAAATTTTGGTAACACTGACTGGCATCTCTGCACAATACACAACTAGTATTGAGGTAAATAATGTGAGTAGTGTTACGCTTATTCCGCTTTATTGGATACCACACTGATTAGATAGATAATGATGAGATAGATAATGAGAATAGTGTTACAATCAGTGCTTGGAAGCATCTTGGAAGCAACAAGTCTGCTCACTGCACTTTGAAGAGATGACATATCCAGGACATTACATGCCTTTTTGAAAGGTTACATGATGAAACAGTTTGTTGTTTAGTTTCATGTGTCAGATTTTTCAAAACTTAGTTTTCAATATCATATAAAAGAAGACCACTCAAGAGATCCAAGTTTCAAATTTCAGCTGAGTCGATCAAACCGTTTTTATTTTATGAGCAATTTTGTATTCCAGAGCCGCCTATATGTTACTGTGTAAAATTAATTATGGTTATATATATTTAGACATATTTTCATAAATATCTCAAAATGGAACATAACTCAGCCATGAAATTTCACATGGGTTATGGGAAAAATATGAGCAACATTTTGGTACCAAAATCTCAACAAGTTTGAAAAAAGTTGAGACAATCAGACCATTAAAGCATGCAGAAACCAAAGAATCTGTGAGGTTTTGGGGGCAATGGAAGGTGATATTGGCTGGATTTGCATGCATTCTTCAATTTGAATTCATTTCATTTCTTACAATTTGTTGTGTAACTAAAATAAGTAATTGGTTTATTTGCTTGTTTCAAGAGATGCCACTTGCCTGGGGGAGTTGTCAGAAGTTTTCTGGAAATTTGCTAACTTTCATTAAATGTTCATATGTTAAGAATAGAAACACTCTCCAAAACAGTAGTAAATTTAGCATTTTCAAGAAATTATGAAGCCATTAGCTAGCATCTGAGGCCATTTGCACAATTTTTATTCCCATTATGGTTGTTTTGAGAGTTTGTCAATATGCATTGTTTGTCATCCATCAGCACAAGTCTTTACAGGCAAAATGCAAAATAGATAGCACATGTAAGAGACTGTATGTATGTCGATAGTCATCGTGCAGTAAGTGCATATTGACAGGCTCTGAATAAAACATAACAATGTTTATGGACGCATTGCACAATTTGAAGAATTGACATCATTGTAACAGTACAGCTACTGCCACCGCAGAAATACTGAAATCAAAATATTTTCAGTCACTTAACACCGTATTATTAATTTCATAAATGTCCATTTCTTGATATCCACATTATTTGCAATATTTAGGTTCCAGGGTTTCTTCACTGCTACATTCATCTGCCCATTTGAACCGACTATCACTAGCTCTCATTCAAGTTGTTGAATTCGACACCAGAGATGTGAAGATACTTGAAGATGTGCATGTTGATCCAGGTTAGCATCTTTATATCAAGATTGGATTATGTTGATTAAGTAAAAAATATGTATGTGACTTGCTCCCACGAAACCCAGACAAAGTCAGGAAAATAATTTTTCTGATTTGTCCATTTTAAAAATGCTGAAATTACAAGCTTTAAAATGATGTATCACATGTCAACATTGCTCAACTTTTTGTCCATGAATAATCAATATTTCCCTTGAAAATTCTATTGTTTTCTATTGATTTTAGGCATGTTCATAGAGCTGTAACTCAAGAAGTGCTCTCGCGACTTTGTCCGGGTTTCATGGGAGCAGGTCACATATGCATTCAAAGCAATCAAAATAGAGTCCACTATTGTAAATTTTGCAATGTGGGGTTCAGAACCAGAACATTGCTTTCACCGTAAACTTCAAATTTTACAAGAATTAAAGAATATTGCTACCATTTGTACCTGCATGCAGGAAATTTAAAGGAGCTCATGAGAGTCAATAAATTGTCAAAGGATGCTACATATGTTTAAACTCATGACTGAAAGGTACAAATATTTCAAATCTGTACAATTCTCATTTTCATCAGAATATGTGACCCGTCATATCAAGGTCGGCATAGCATATTAGGTGATACGGGCCATTGAAGCTGAGCTAAGTAGAATTTCTAATTTTATCAGAAATATTACCTTTTCAAGTGTCTTCTTTCATATTAATCTGATTAATCAGGTTCCAACATCAAAAATATAAGAAAAATGTGTAAACAAGCATTACTCTTAAAACTTGATTTTCTCAGAACTATATTTTCCAAATAAGCCTGATGCCTTTTACCAATTTGTATGTAATTCTGCAATCGAACGTTCAATAATCAAAAGTAAGGTGTCATTTTAAAGCTTAAAATTTCAGCTTTCAAATGAGACCAAAATATCTGTTTTGATTTTGGGACTCGTTTAAGATGCCTTTCGATATGACAGGTCACATGTGACTTTTGCATGTATTTGCTCTGTAATAGAAATAAATATACTTACTCTAAATGAGGTAATACATAGAGAGGATTAGTTTGTATTTTGCATGTAAGTGTTTTTTAGGTGTGACCCTTGACATAGAGGGCAGACACCACATACTGCATACCAGCCAATGTCATTGCATTGTCAGCCATGGGGTGAGGGAAAGGGTATTTAGGTGCACTCTTTTCCCAAAATCGACTTCAGGCACATATTTATTTGTGTGCAAAGCATGTATGCATGTTTTCAATTTGTGCACATCGACAAGATCTGATGCAACATTGGCAATAATCCAGATGCCCCAATTTTATCTCGCAAGGCTGGAACAAAAATTGAGTCATATTTGTTTCAGATGTGTAATCTTGTC
Organism: Ophiothrix spiculata; assembly: GCA_000969725.1. Taxonomy (NCBI): domain Eukaryota; kingdom Metazoa; phylum Echinodermata; class Ophiuroidea; order Amphilepidida; family Ophiotrichidae; genus Ophiothrix; species Ophiothrix spiculata. The sequence goes on along the minus strand of JXSR01S026342.1, from coordinate 6,772 downwards.
AAAATATCTTTTATCCAACAGACAGTTCATCCAGACTGGAGGAGTTTCAGTATTACAAGACAAGAAGGAAATACTTCAAGCATTTCACTGATGAAGCTGTGTATGATGCATTTGTCAAAATCTGCCATCTTCTTGGCAAATATGGTGAGTATAGAGTAGATGCATGTAAGATGCATCCAAGGTGTATCTTAGTTTTGAAGGGAGTCGTGTTTTCATTAGGCCAAAAGAGTAAATAAATAAATAAATTATGCAGCTCTCAAGTGAAAAAGTAAATTTGAATCATGTGATTATCACTGAAAATGATTAAATTTCCTACAAAACAAATTGACAGGGTGTGTATGCCGAGAGCATGTGCGACTATACAGCGATGGCGAAAATGCACTGCACGTGTCTTGATTGGTCGATAAACTCCGCGATCGCGTGGAAAGATAAGTCTTTCATTCTACGCAAAGTGATATGCTTGTGTACTCTATGCATTAATTGCGTTCAGATGTTCATGATTTGTAGGAAATTTATTGACTTCAATAATAGTCAGTTTGTTATCATCTTCTTCTAAAAAGACGTCCAATTTGGGTTCCATGAATGATAATATGAAATGGTTGTTAGATGTCCAAGGGATTAAAAACACTTTCAATGAGAGTGTTTTACTTGTATAGTGTTTGAATATATAATTTCACAATTAAATTCCATCAACAAAGCAAGAATATTAAGATTAAGCATGTCAATTTTAAAATTTGGCTCTAAAAATAATTTGTAAATTACCAGAGTGGCGAGTCCCAAGTTTATATGCTGCTGAAGGGTGCCTTATATGGTTCGTTCGGAGTCCAGCGATTATCACTGCAACATGGCTTGATCACCTCGTAGTAGATATAAAGATCATGTATCAAGCGATGTTGCAGCAAAGATTGCTGGACTCTGAATGTACCATAATTGCTTTGTAAGTAATCACCATCACTATGATTGCAGACGTTTCTCTTGCTCTTTTTCTGTGTCTAATGCGCCCCGAGTGTGATGTTAATACAGATATACTCTAACCTATATAGTTTGGTCTACCATATTTTATTATGCAAATAATGAATGTTTATGAGTGCAATGGTACAAATATTTCATGAGGTGATAGATCAAATGCTCCAGTCAAACGAGGCAAAGCCGAGTTGAATGGGGCATTTGATCTTTCACCGAATGAAATATTTGTTTCATTGACACAAATAAGAAATAAGAAACATTCATTATTTGTTTTATATGACAGATAAATAAATCTTTGTAAACAAAACAAACCGACAATACGTTGTCGTTAATACAACGACGCATCTTATATGCTGCGCCCGCGGACTGTGCAAGCGTACTCAATTTAAAATTACCCTAGCGACTGATGTTGCATCTTACAAAAAAAGGTAACCGTGCAATGTATCAAATTTTTTGCATGGCACTATTACACAGTTGGTGGTGTTTACTATCAAATGGACCAAAAGACCAATGGCATGTGACCCAAGATGCGCCAATCAAGTGACACAGATTTATTTAACTGTTATATAATACCAGCTATTATAGTGGTTGACCTGGTAAACGGATGTTTGATGTCAAGGCATACCACTTTTAAATGCGACGCAATGCAATGTGCTGCATGTCGTAAACAACAAAAATAAATAAAATGTGACCCATCATATCGAAAGGTACCTTAATACCGGCATAGAAAATTACGAGGTACGGGCCATTGAAGCTGGGCATAGTCAAAAATCCCATCCAAGGTCGAATTTCTAATTTCATCAGAAACGTTACCTTTGAAGTGTACTCTATCATATTAATCAGGCTCCAACATCCAAAACATAAGATTAA
>JXSR01S026341.1:10209-22483 GCA_000969725.1 Ophiothrix spiculata | reverse complement strand
ATGATAAGCTACTGCTTGGGATGCAGAATATGTAAAATAAAAAATGAAATGTGTCCTGTCATATCTAGAGGTACCTGTCACCTCTAGGTTGGCATAGTAAATTACGAGATACGGGCCATTGAAGCTAACATAGTCAAAAATCACATCCAAGGTTGAATTTCTAATTTCATCTGAAATGTTATCTTTCATTGTATTCCATCATATTAATCAGGTTCCAACATCGACAGATGTTTAAAAACTGATATAAAAATCTGTTCCCCATTCAAGTTTTACCAGTACAGAAACTTTAATCTCAATTTTCTCAGAACTGAAGTTTCTGAATCAGTCGGATGCATTTTACCAAATTGAATGTAACTTCACAACAGAACATCCAATTCACTACTTGCACGGTCCGCCATTTGCGGGGAGAGCCTCGATCTGACAGTCAATTAAACTAGTTTGTTACATAACGATGTATTCACTTCATGCAAGGTCAGTGTTTTTTTAAAGAGGGAATCGAACTGTTAATCGTAATATTATGTAAGTTCCCATTATATAGCTCAGTGGTTCCCATTCATCTCGCAAGCCAGGTCGAGGCTCTCCCCAAAATGGTGGAACCGTGCAAAAGGCCAATAACCAAAAGCAAGGTGTCATTTTAAAGCTTAATATATGATCTTTCAGATGAAACCAAAAAATCAATTTTCATTTTGGGACCATTAAGGTACTTTTAAATATGACGGGACTTATATGTGAAATGACAAACTTATCGATCAGTGTCGGAAATAAAATGTGTGGAGGGTATACAAGCAAACACTTTTGGATGCCTTTTCAATATATAAATGAGGGGGTTCTCCCCTGATGGGCCCACAGGGTGTATCTGAATCTGTCAGAAGCCCCCAATTTTCAACTGCTGATTTGTAATCTCAATTACCCCCTTTTTACCTTATTCAAGTCCTGGACATACCCCTTTCCCCCTATATTTCCGTTTTGTAGTGCAGTGCAGCCAAAGCCGTACTAGCACACAAGGTTCTGATGCCCCTGCTTTCTGCTTTATTAACCTCAATTTTGTGCCTTGAATTTGTTTTTTGAAATCTCTTAAATAATTAAGTACCGGTACCTTTTCATTATCCCAGCAAAATCAAACCATCAACTGAACCTGGTGCCTACGCTACACCTCATAATATATGCAAATCACCCAAACATGTGTGATCTGGTTCCAAAAAATGTGGTGTGCAATTTTACCACACGTTAAATCTATAGGAAATAAATTCTATTTTAGTTTTAGTACTCTTAAATCCAAATGAAGCAAAAATAAGCATAAATTATGGTAATGTGTCATAGAAAAGAGTCATAAAATAGACCAGGTCAGACTTTCCACTTTTATTTTGTTCAGTCTATGAACAAAAAGCAAGTAAAAAGTTGGTCTGATTTTTGTATGTACGTACGCCTATTTGTGTTAATATGTGTGATCAGTGGAACCACTATGATATGATCATTTGTTTGGAAACAGATCGCACTCGTTGGCCAATTATCATAAATATTATGTCACTACTTACGCAGCATATTGAATATTGTACTATTAGTACAAGATAATTCTAAAATAGGAGTTATATTTGAAAGAGTTTGATTGCCTTGAGTTATAACGATGAGTTACAGTAGATTCTATTATTATGTAAACACAAACCATATGCGTATACAATATGTTCAATATATTCATGGCCTTAGGAGATGAGCTATGCACTGTTTAATATGTATTTCAATGTAAACAATTGTTCACAGAACTATAAACGCAGGACAACGACCATCACGAAACTCACTTTTCATGTTCCATCGCATACAATTCAGCAATCCTGCCATCCCAAAAAACGAGCCATTTTACCTAGCGCACCCATGCTAGTCACGTCCTGAGTATTGGTTTCAAATATTTATGCTCTGTCTGCCGCACTGGCAGCAATGGGATTAGGCCATATAAATAATAAATTGTGTTTCTGAAAATTCATCAATAAACAATAAATCTTGTTTCTCATTTTACTGGTACTTTTTGCACCGACAGCTATAGAATTATGCCATATAAACTAAAAAATCCTGTTTCTCAAACTTGCGCACTGGCATCTATGGGATAGGCCATATAAATAATAAATTCTGTTTCTCAAGCTTGCATACTGAAAGCTATGGGATTAGGCCTAATTAATAATAAATTTTGTTTCTCAAGCTTATACATTAGCAGCTATGGGATTAGGCCATAAAAATAATACATTCTGTTTTTCAAGCTTGCATACTGAAAGCTTTGGGATTAGGCCATATAAACAATAAATTCTGTTTCTCATACTTGCACACTGGCAACTACGAGATTAGGCCATATAAACAATAAATTCTGTTTCTCACCCTTGCATACGGGCAACTACGAGATTAGGCCATATAAACAATAAATTCTGTTTATCAAGCATGTGCACTGGCAGCTACGGGATTATGCCATATAAATAATAAAACTCTGTTTCTCTAACTTGCACACTGGCAACTATGAGATTAGGCCATATACAATAAATTCTGTTTCTCAAACTTGCGCACTTGCAACTACGAGATTAGGCCATATAAACAATAAATTCTGTTTATCAAGCATGCGCACTGGCATCTATCGAATTATGCCATATAAACAACCAAATTTTGTTTTTCAAACTTGTGCACTGGTAACTACGAGATAAGGCTATATAAACATTAAATTCTGTTTCACAAGCATGCACACTGGCAGCTATGGGATTAAGCCAAATAAATAATAAATTTTGTTTCTCAAGCTTACACATTGGCAGCTACGGGATTAGGTCATATAAACAATAAATTCTTTTTCTCAAGATTGTGCACTGGCAACTACGAGATTAGACCATATGAATAATAAATTTTGTTTCTCCAGCATGAGCACTGGTATCTATGGGATTATGCCATATAAGGCCAAAAAAAATGGTTGTGATGTTGCCCTCAACGACCGACCCTATTCAAAAATTTAAAAAAAAAAAAATTAGGTCGGGAAAGCACCCAATTTTGCTCAGATTGGGTGTTTTTTAAGAAAATATTTAGTAATAGTGGAAAAAGCACCAAAATTTTGAAACTTTGGTGTTTTAAAAAAGATTTTTTTTAAATTATTTTCTGACTGACCGACTCAATTTTTCAGAAATTCCACTTGAGGGCAACACAACCATTTTTTTCTTGGCCTAAATAATAAATACTGTTTCTCAAGCTTACACACTGGCAGCTATATGATTATGCCATATAAACAATAAATTATGTTTCTCAATATACGTTGCACACTGGCAGCCATGGGATTAGGCCATTTAAATAGTAAATTTTGTTTCTGATAATATAAAAATGACTATGTCTACATATGCAGTGACAGTCAGTCCTCTAAAAAATGCTATTGGTAATAAAAATGGTGCATGAACTTTTGAGCCACCCTGTACACAACATTGCCTACAGATACAGTGACAGGAGTAACAGTCAGTCCTTTCAGAAAACAATGCTCACTGAAATGGTGCATGAGCTTTTGAGCCACCTTTTACATGACATCAGAGGCAGGCGACTTGTGAAACAGTTGGTCCTACTGGAATACAATTCCACAGGGTGTTCCACAAAAAAACTTACAATCTTTGTGTGTAATTTTCCTTGGATTTATTTAAAGGATAGTTAGAAAATATGTAAAGATTGCATTTTGTAGGCCATGAATTGAACTTTCAGATACTGTTTGTTTCATTTCAATTGTTAGTGTACAACAAAAGTTATGCTTTGTCAAGTATTTGGATGTAAAATTTTCTGGTCCAGTTTCACGGTTTTCTAAGTCCCCCTTTAATGAAGTGCTATTGAGTATTGTCATTGATCTGCTTACTCAACCCTAACAATGTTTACTAATTTATTATGTACATGCTCTCTTTTATCTGTGCTGAAAAAATGATAAAATTTGATGTAGAAATAAGACAGATATGATCAATTTTCCAAGGTGACTCATTTTTATTCCATTCCATTCTTTATGGCCAATAATCCTGAAATTTGACCAGACAAAAATCCACCAAATATTTGATAAAACATAACTTCTGTTGTACATTACCTATTGAAATGAAACAAACGGTATCTGAAAGCTCAATTCATGGGCTATAAAATGCAATCTTTACATATTTTCTGACTATCCGTTAAACCCAAGAAAATTACATACAAAGATTGTAAGTTTTTTCTTGGACACCCTGTAAATGACACAATATATAAACTTTTGAGCCACCTTGTACATGGGTTTGTCTACAAATACAGTAACAGGTGTAACAGTCAGTCCTATCAAAAACAATGCTAATTTGAACAATGCATGAACACGAGGCATGTTGCACACAACTTTGCCAACAGTACAGATACGGTGACAAGTAAAACAGTCAGTCCTATACAATGTTCGTTCTATCGGAATAATAATGCTAATTAAAACAGTGCATAAACTTTTGAGCTACCCTGTACATGACTTCGCCTACAAATACAATAGCAGGTGATAGGTGACACATTGGGCCAATCGGAATACAATGCTAATTAATACAGTACATTAACTTTTGAGCCACCCTGTACACAGCTATGCCTATAGATACGGTGACAGTTGAAACAGTCTTTTCAGAAAACAAGGCTAAATGAAATGGTGCATGACTTTTTGAGCCACCTTGTGCTTTACTCCCCCTACAGATACAGAGACTGGTGTAACAAACCGTCCTTTCAGAAAACAATGCTAAATCAAACGATGCATGAACTTTTGAGCCACCCTGTACACAACTGTGTCTACAGATAGAGTGACAGGTCTAATAATCAGTCCTTTCAGAAAAGAATGCTAATTGAAAAGAATCACGCATGAACTTTTGAGACACCCTGTACATGATTTTGCATACAGGTACAGCGATAAGTGTAACAGTCAGTCCTTTCAGAAAACAATGATAATTGAAACCGTGCATGAACTATAATTGATCCACCCTGAACATGATTACGTCTACATAGTGACAGGTGTAAATGTCAATCCTTTCAGGGAACAATGCTAATTTAAATGTTGCATAATCTTTTGAGCCACCTTGTACATGACTATGCCTACAGATATAGTGTTATGTGAGAGAGACGGTTCTATTACAGTACAATGCTAATTGAAATAGGAAGCATTTTCATCTGAAGTGAAAGGAAAGTGACTGAAATGGATGTCATTTGGAACCAGTTCATGCTCAAGAGCTGCTGCTAGTGTTTTAATCAGGTTAGAGAGGGTGTTGAACAAGTTTTGCATTTACAAAGATCAACTGGTTGGTAAGGCCAAAAAAAATAACTTGTTGTCCTCCACAACTTTGTTGAGCAAGTACGGGCGGGTGGATTTTCTTTTATTTTCAGATTTTTTTCAAATGTAAGTCAAAGTTACATCAAATTAATAAGTCTACTATACCGAAAAATCTCTTTATACAAGTCTAAAACAGTATTAAAATGAAAACAAAATGAAAACAACAACTTAAAAAATGTTTAAAAAAAATGAAAATTCTCAAAGAAAAAAACTTCGGAAATCTGAAAATTAGGCGCGATATACTTTTGTACAGTAAAAACTTTTTCCCGGTTTCTTAAAATAGGGACGGGCTGTGGAGGACAACCAAACAACTATTTTTTTGCCCATAATGCCTACGCGCACAAGACAGACTTGAAGGGTAAGCAAAATGAAATCAAAAACATATAAAGTATATACTGTATGAACCTTGAAGGTACCCAAGTCTAAGGGTATTCTTAGGCAAAACAAATGACTAATATGTTAATATTTTTTTAAATTTGGACACATTTTTAAGGATGTTTCTGCTTCAGAAAACAGCTAATTTTACCATTTCATCTTAATTTTAAAATCAAAGACCATTGCCTAGGGATTATGTTAAAAAATAAAAAGTGACCCATAGCTAAGGATTTTGTGGGAAAAAGTGACCCATTGACATGGAACATCCCATATACCTTAATATGCGAATACCACTGCCCATCGGTCTCCTTGATTTGACCTTTATTCCGCAATTTCTAAAATTTGAGACAGTTGTCCAAGGATTGAAAAAATAGGACCCATGGCTAAGGGTTTTGTATGAAAAAAAGACCTATATACCTTAATATGTGGGTACCCCCGCCTTAGCTCACCTGACAAAATGTATCAAGGGAAGATACTGTGTGTATCCCATCATGCATTGCTTCCTATGGAATTACTCGTGTACGTGAGTAGTTAGTAATGAAACATACCTTACTTGAATGGTTACAACAATCAACTATGATTTAGGTTTATTTCATCACTGACTACTCACCACATGCGCAAATTATCCCATAGGAAGCAATGCATGATGGGATACACATCTTTTCTTAATTGAACCAAACAATAGCAGATGGACACAAAATACCCAATCACACTTAAAACCCGTATAGCAATTGCAATTCAAGATTGACTAATTAACAACTCGGTAACAGTTCTTGACATTTAGAGTGATATTTTCTAGCATTGCATCCAGAATTTCATGGTTAACTTGTCCAAATGCAGCGAAAATTTATAAAAAATACTACTTCTCCATGCTCAATTTCATCTAAGGAAACGGTACTATTGTATATCACAGAGAGGGTTTTTCCAAGGTTCAGTGTAATAAAGAAGTAGGCATATTTTAAGGGTGTCCTCCAAGAAACAAAATCTCCAAAGAATTTTTAAGTAATTAGTATTTGGTACATTTGTTTGCGCTGCTAACAATTTTTTAAAAGGTCACCGTGCTTGTTTTTGAGATACAGGCATCTCAAAAAGTAAGTTTTCCCCGATATTTACATAATTTACCACTGTATGCAGTGGGGTTTGAACCCCACCCTTTTTATTTCAACCCCACCTTTTTAACCAGACACCCTTTATACTGAAAGTTCTCTGAGCCCACCCTTTTTAGAAACTTGGATCAGTTTTTCATACTGATGGGGTACTGAATTCTGAATTCATCTCACTTTGGTTTACTGATTAAGCCTAGCTTGGCAATGTAGAAAACATAAATGGTGACAAAAAATCTTATCACATGATATGCTCATTCTGATTCTTGGGGTTTTTCAACATAATTTCAATTTTAGTCAAAGGGTAAGAAGCCAACCCTTTTTATTTCAGACCCACCCTTTTTATCAAGGCACCCTTTTGACTAGAAATTCTCTGAACCCCACCCTTTTGACAATTTTTGGATTTTTCTAGACCCACCCTTTCTAAAGCGTGTCGTGCATACAGTGTTTACCACATGGCCTATGGTCAGCATGGTACTTTTAGGTCCTGTATCCCCTGTTGCATATGCCCTTGTTGTGTGCTCCATTGTCCCAGAAAAATTTCACAAAAAAATAATTCTTTGTTGACGGGATACCATAACAATATCCATAGAGGCTGATTCCACAGAAAATATAACTCTTTGACTTCAAGCAAAAAAAAAATATTAGACAGAGAGCAGGTTGGTCAATCATGGAATTGGTCGAGAGGGATCTGGGCAAGATCTAGCATAATAATGAACTCCAGTTTGTTTATTGGTGAATTTTCATTGAAAAGGAGCTAGTGTTGGGAAAACAACAAAAATGTAAGATGGATCTCAAAAAGTGCAATGACCCCCCCCCCCCAAAAAAAAAAAAAATCATTAATTGCTATGCTTTTGCACAATCACATGAAATTCTGGTGCTTACATATATGCACACCATGTCAATACGTGAATCCCCCTTCTGGATTCATTTAATGCAATCATAATTGAAAGATAACATGTTTTACATTTCACACTAGAAAATGTACTAGATAAATAATGAGATTTGGAGATAGGAAGATTTCCTAACATGAGTACAAGCATTACAGTAAGATTGGTATCTTATATAACCCTCTGGATTTTTGATAGTTCTAAGCAGCACGTAATTGTGTGGTAAATTCTTATTTGATATAAAAGGGATTTTCACTTTTTTAAACATTTGAAAAGGCCATACCATAATCAATTCATACCCCCCCCCCCTGTTTCAGGATGGCACATTTTCAAGATGGCACACAGCTACACACACACATATAAATCAAAATTGAAGAATATCTGTAAATATTATCAAAACTTACCTGTTTACAGAATCACAAGTTGATAAATCCATCCAATGACAGACATGAAAAATAATCAAAAAGAAAAAGCATCATGAGTATTTTGCAAAATCATTTTAAAACATAATCAAATTTTAAAACATAATACGTCCGGCCTACACTTGAGTATGGGTCTACTGTTTGGGATCCCCAAATATAAGGATCTTGTGAGCCGTGTTAATATGGTGAAGCTGCTCGCTTCGTTAATGGTAACTTATTGGTTAAATCCAACTACAATCAGAGTCAAAGCATCACCACAATGCTACGTGATCTCCAATGGAATACACTTTGTGAGAGACGTGCCCACAACAAAGTCATCATGTTGTTCCGCATCGTTCACAGGCTTGTCGCTATACCACCAGGGCCTCCAGTCTTCTATCCATCAACTGGTCACACACAGGGTCAATACCAGCAGACTTTCTTTCCGAGTGTTGTTTCCTTGTGGAACCAGCTTCCAGTCAACATAGTGTCATATGTTAACTGCGTCCTCTGACACTACGACCTTAATTTCATGTATGGTCTTTTTTTCTCGCACGTTAAGCACCTGTATATATTTTCACGAGTAACTGAAGATGTGTTCCTGCTCGCCACGTTTGCACTGCACTCAGTTTGACTATACTCTACCCAAGAGGAATGAACTTTATGGAAGATAGATAGATAAATGAACGATGTTTGGTTGTTGTCTGCTGAATTTCTACTTGGTATGACGCCACAAAGTTATGTGACCAGAGTATCACGCACATAAGCCAATATGTAAATATGGTGAAGTAAATAAGTCCGTATTTTTCAAATCATAACAATGAACCCAATCTTGCTGAATATTCAAATGAACTTATGTAACAATACAATTAGTAAAAAATAATACAAAAATTATGAAAGATTCCCACACAGAATATATTAATACACAGTTATTTGGTCCTAATCAATCCTAATCAATAATTGCTAGTCTCTTACACAATACAAAACCACCAGTTCACAATGTTGTAGAATATACAAGGGACATAGCTATGGATCACGTAAAGAGTTTGATTCTTTACTTTGTACTAGAAGGTTTAAAAAGTTGGTCGCAGAGATTTATGTACTGTATAAGTGGTATTTTTTCGCTCTACATTTATTTCCGCGCTTTTCGCGCAAAATTAATTTAGCATGAAAATAAATGCACCGTCTATTTATTTTTTTTTCTATTTAAATTTACTCAGTCCTGTCTATTTGTTACAAAGGAAATTCCTTACTCGGCCAATGTTCACGTCGCGAAAATAAAAACGCCCGAAATGGTCCAAAATTGGCTGTGCACGAAAATATCTATAGGTGTTTACAGTACCTCTGCAATATATTCCTGATGTAAATTGAGTAAATTCAGTAAAGGATCAGCTAGGAAAGGTTTGTCAAAGTATTGGGGATGGGGATATTTTAGGAAACACTCTCTGATGGCATTCAATACTCGACCTTATTTTACTAAAAACGTCAAGGTTTCCTAAAGGATTATTAAAGAGGTTGACCTCAGAGAGGCATCAGGGTCATTTGAAGGATTTTTAAAAATTCAACTGGTCACTTTTGAATTTTTTTGCAATACATTACAACATGAGATAAGCTCTTGCTCAGAGCTGTCCAATACCCTCTGCAGGCAGCTCCTGCATTGCTGGGTCCGTGGGAGGGGCGATCCGTGGGAAGTGGCAATCAAGGGAACGGTACTAGTTCTACAACAGATAAGCAAATAAATTTTCAAAATTTTTCTGAATATAAAGAGCCACTGCATGGCAAACACTCAAGGCCATTCATCTCCAAAATTAATCTTTATGATCACTGTTACGCATTGGAGAATATTCTCAAAAACCTCCCGATGTCTGAGAAGTACACGTACACAATGATGGCATAATAAATTTACATGATTCAGTTACCATTACAAGAAAGTTGCATAATCATTTCCATTGTGAATTGTAACCTCACCCCATATCATGCTTTAGGTTATAAATCGAATCAATCATCACCCGGTTTTACCCCAGTGCCTGTGGTCATCATCGGGCATCATAAAATTTTCATGTTGATTGATGCGACTGATTATTAAAGCCATCAATTATGAATTTTAAGTAGCCAGTTGTAAACTTCACAGGTCATCTTTCATACTGATTGCTGCGACTTTTACAACTACAAATGAAATTCAAATCCAGTTGTGTATATTATATTTGAAACATACAAACTAATGTCACTTAATGAAATCCTGATCTCTGATTTGTCCATAAATTAAGCCCTATATTTGAACGCACCATAAGACCAAACCCATTGATAACTTGCGACAACATCTTAATCCTTTTAACATTGCCAAGGATTTGAATTTTACCCGTGTCAAATTCATATTACTACGAAGTGTGGTACACTTAAAAAGTGGTTTTACGTCTTTGTGAGATCCAGTCTAGCTATGAGCCAAAACTCTTTGTAGATATTATGCATCGTTATTGTTTAGTGAAATGACCCCTGGTCCTATAGCCTTGCAACAAGGTGATGATGTGTTTATGGTATCATACCAGACAGTCAGTTAGTCGGTGACCGAACGGTGTCCGTGTGGAGACCGGACGGTGTCCACAAGCCGTAGAGATGTCAAAAGTGTCCTGGAAGAATTTAACTCTGAGTTAAAACCTTGCGGCTTGTTATTGATGTCTTCAGTTATAGCTTAATAACAACCGGCGACCGACCGGGCAACACAAGCATTCATTGATGTCAGGCTGATGTTTGATGTTGCGCTTCCTTCGATTTGCGGACACCAGTCGGTGACCGGTACTTTAAGGCCTATGTGACTATAGCATGAACAAGACAGATCAAAAGTCAGCTCTTGTGAGTTATTTTACATCTAGCTTACCATTATACTGGTTTGAAAAATTTACTCACTCATTTATTAGGCTACAAACCCGATGAACCTATATCAGTTCGGTGGAACTCACAATTCGGATACGTATCTAAATTCTAATACACCTGTCGTGGTGCAGGAAACAAATCGATAGCGCAAGCTGGCAAATACATGTAGAACATCTTTCTTGCATTTATTATAAATTTATCTGTGGAAATGTCATTTCCATCTGTGCAATTCCAGCGGGACAGCTTCAAAACATGCAAAATAATTTGGCCAAAACTTTCTTAGAATTAAGATGACAAATGATAAAAATGTTTTTGACTTTTATACATACCGGTATGGTGCGCGGCGAAGCTGAATATTAATTTCACCCGATTTCCCGTTTCAGCTGTTATTAATCCAAATTTGGATACGGGTATCAGAATTTCTAAATTCAGATATACGTATCCGAATTGTGAGTTCTGCCGAACTGATACAAGTATTAACTAGCGATACTGGATTTATTAAGTCAGTAAATCTACTATAAGCCAGGGTCCAAGGTGCAACTGTTTGCTTTTTATGTGGAGTATAGACTTAGCTTTGCAGCAAATAAATACACAGCAGCATCAAGCATATGTATATGCTTGATGTGCACCAAAAAAAACCCTTTTACTTTTTCTTTCTTGTCAGCAGTGTTCCTGCTAAGGCCGTATGGTGCGCAATTGGCACAGGATCGGGGAAATTGGCGCAGCAGGTTTCTAAAAATGTGTAAAAAAGATTCTTTTCCTTGCTTTATTTGGTCAATTTTCAGCCTCAGCTCATGATTTTGGTATCTAAGCCCCTCTCCCTCTTTGTCAAAATTGTTTGCATTGGTACAAGCTCAACTACCTTAGTGAGTATACTGCTTGTCAGAATTAACAACATCACTAATGAAATTACACGCTACATGTAAGCATAAATTTGATTGAGGTACAATAATCAGGTAAATATTGTATCAGTTTCATCTAAATTTTACAAAGCTCATTACCTATCTATAAACCAAATTAATTTGAACTAGTTTTTACATTTTTTATCAAAAAAACTGGCATTTAATTTGAGAAAGCTTTTACTATTTTTAGAACCTTATAATTTTCATGAAAGTCACTCGCTTTTCCTCGCTAACAACCATATCATATCGACAGATCTAGATTTAGCTTCCCGCTTCTGCCTCATTTGATAGTATTTTGCTACATCATTCGTTTTCATCTGTTGCCATTATTCCTTACAAATCACGTTGATAATTATGAGAATTATCGCGGTAATTCTCTGCTATCGCGTCGCTAGGGAGTCTGATGGGACTCAAGCTGCAGGCA
>JXSR01S026340.1:4640-36434 GCA_000969725.1 Ophiothrix spiculata | reverse complement strand
TAATTTCACGGTTTTCAATAAAATTTTCCTCCTAAAAGTAATAGGTTAGACAAGACTTCATTAGTTACAGACATAGACATCGCAAATAAATGAAGAATGTAAGTACATTTCAGAAAAATCAACACTTTTAAACACGTGTATTACAGGTATCATAGTACTTTTGTATGAATCGGAGGTACGCCGATTCATAGTTTGGAATAATCTACATCAGGGCCGTGAAATTCGTATTCCAAGCCAACGGACGAAAGTGGTATAATCTTCGCTCGGTTCAAAAAGTTAACAGTGTATTAAACGCGCGGTATACGCGCGATGCTAGCCAATCAGGTTCGCGAAATTAACATATCATATAGGATTTGCTATAGCAAATCGGTCCTATATTAATGAGCTGGGTTGCGACACTTTTTAATAGGGGAGTTTCATCTCCCATTATATATATAGACTCTCTGTCTACATGCATCTAGATGTGCGAAGTGCAGATTGATTTGTCCGTGTGGTGAGCCCGATTATTTTCTTCTGCGGCCAAAAACCACAAGGTGTCCCGTGCTATGTATCATGTAACAAAGCATGATTGCTTGGTGCATACTTCAAGGCTTATAATTATATAGAGTACAGTATGTATATTTTTCGTTTTACCTCGTATTACTATTGTTCTGGCCGTACGAAACAAAACTGTAAAGCTATGTATTTTTATCAAAGAAATCCAATATTGTATTCTACGAGAGTAGCTCCCATTATGGTTGATTTCACATACCTTGGATTTATAACTATTTCCAAGTTATATATAAATTCGGATAATGCACTTTGCTGTTACCATAGATATAGTAGATTAAGAGCAACATTTTCCTGATGATTATAATGACCATACCTTAAAATCATTTAATGGCATAAGTCTAGGATTAGGGGTTCATTCGAAGAATATTATAAAATAAGGTAAACTTGAACATAATGATAAATTACATAAGATTACACTTACAAGTGCAATGACAAAGCCGTGCAAACTATGACATCTGTGGTCGTAAATCCTCACGTAGCTTCATTTAACAATTTTGGTTTGCAATGGTTTCAACACAGGGCTTGTTTTCATTTTCATTATTTGCAAAAAATAGTCGCTGGCAAGTGGGGTGTGCGACATGTCACTGTGGAAAAACACACCAGGTATTTGATCGTCTGTCATTCAAACAACAGTAAGATCATTGCACCTTAATAACAATTACAAATTCACAATGAAACAATCAATCCACCATAAGTTATGCTAAGACATGGAATATGATATGAATTTTAATCAATATGGCTATGCATAAAAAGTGAACATTTATATTGTAAAAAGTAGTAGATTAGTTTATCTTAAGACATTGATGTTAAATAGGAATAAATTCTAAATGTGTTGCAAACATTACTACTAGTCAGTGTGTAAGCGATTCCTATTGAAAGTACTGGATATGGACATGAAACGTCTGGCAGTTTAAAAGACCTGATTTCCGAAGAGACATCCAAAGTTGATATAGTCTGTAGAATAATAAGATCACAAGACGGACACTCTATCATAATAATAATCAACTTTTAATGGAAATGAGAATTTTAATTGTGTGGCTAAGAATCTGAACCATATATATACAATTCATCTCAGTAAAACCTTCAGATATCAAAGATATATAGGAAAATGTCAGATACGGTGTGAAACAAATACAGCATGTCTTGTCGTATACAAGATGTATCAATGACTCTGCATGTTTGTGATTTGGTAATAATCAGCGTCAATTTTTGTATGCATTACATATCTTTTGGGAGTAAATCTAATTTCACGTTTCAAGCACAACAATGGTCGTATGATTCCACATCTACAATCAAGCTTACGTTCCGCGTCTGAGACTTTTGATTATGTATTTTCAGAGGAATATTCTCTTGGTGTTATAACGATTCTTGTCATTTGACATTTCGGAAGGTTGATAATTTCTAACCAACAGCATCTTATATTTCTACCAGTTTTATCACCAGTATTGTTGCTGTTAAAGAAATAACATTATTCATATCGGCAAACATCAGAAGTCAAAAAGCCATGCATATTTTTGATTATTACATGAACATGATAAGTTGATAAAGCTATAGAAATACCTGTCACAACTGCAATACCGACAAGTATCTTCTGATTCAGTATAAATCACGTACTCACGAACTCGGATCTTTTATTTATCAATTAATTGTATATGTGCCCCGTCATATCGAAAGCTGAGGTACCTTAAGGGTCCCAAAATGAAAATTGATTTTTTGAAAAAATTATTTTTAAGCTTTAAAATTACACCTTGCTTTAGGTTATTGGATGTTCGAATGCGAAGTTATATCAAAATTGGTAAAAGGCATCGGGCTGATTCAGAAAACTATAGTTATGAGAAAATCGTGTTTAAAGTTTCTGTACCAGTAAAACTTGAATGGAGAAACATGAAACATTTGTCTTATGTTTTGGATGTTGAAACCTGGTTAATAGAATAGAATACACTTCAAAGGTAACGTTTCTGATGAAATTAGAAATTCGACCTTGGACGTGATTTTTGACTATAATCAGCTTATGCCGACCTTAAAGTACCTTACGATATGACGGGACATATATATACAAATGTCCGCGGTGTCCGACGATATGCTTCAATGTTTATGAGTGAAATATATAATTATACAATAATCTTTATAAGTAAAATGGTAGAAATATTTTCATGAGGTAAAAGATTACCAGTTCAAGTAGAACAGAACGTGCAATCTTTCACCGTATGAAATATAGATATATTTTTACATTATACGATGCAGATACAATATATTGTTAAATTCACAAATTATGACAAAATTATAAATTTATTGCAAAGCAACTTTTACAATTAAAACTTAGCAGCAGTAATGTTGAGACTGATAATGTTGGTGTCGGAATTCACGCATAACATACATTAAAAATGGCTTTTACAGCTACTTGATTTATCGTAAATTACCTTTTATAAAACATTCATATACAACTTACTCAATCTGATGCATAGAATAGTTGATCTAGTTTTCAGATATTTTGCTTTAGCAATACTTGAGTCGTTATGTTGAAATGAAACAAACTACAGGTGGTTTGAAGCTTTTCAATAAAGCTATGCTCCGGAGCACTGTGTATAAATATCATCGAGAATCAATAAAAGACAACAGGGAAGATTCAGACCTCAGGAATGTGCCAGGGAAGTATTATTGAAAAGAAAAATTGCCCAGGGACCCATAGCGATCTGTATGTTATATTTATTGCCTAGCTAATAGCTCTGTGAACGTTTTACGAATTTTTCTGTCCCGTCTTTTAAAATCTTTATTCTTTAAGAATGGATCAAATGAAAAAAATAGATCCTTAGAACGGTTTACATTACACACTTATAACTGTTCTTTGTTGACAGACTAAATATAGGGTATAGATTATAATTTTTGTATTATGAACACAATATAAAACAACATAGATATAATAATAAATTACACGATAGATTGAAATAAAGTGCCACTTATTAAACAGTACTGATACTACTTTTTTGTTTCAATGTCCATGAATGTTTATACTTAAACAGTATTTAAATAACCACAATTAAAAACAAGTTTTTGTAGGTATTCTTAAAGAAAAAATAAATCGAATAAAAAATGAATTATAAACTTCATTTTACGGATAAAAATTCACGATTTACGAGCCGATAAAATACATTAAAAGTTGAACACCTGAGTAGAATTTAATACATTTAATATCATCTTATGACTCTTATGTCGTTTTATATAGATTTCATAACTTAAATGCATTCTTTATTCTATTCAATTCATGACACTTATCCTTATGTACTAGTCTACGGGAAGTATGGTGAACTTGACACTCAACCAAGTCCACCATAATTTCTATTTCATGTTATCACGTCTCACAGGAAGATTTGAATCGAAGTCAGTAGATCGTCAAATTTAAAATTCAATTTCAGTGATTCAATTTTAGTGAGGATGAACATGGATTTTTATAACATTGATTGAAGTGTAATTATTACCTTTCTAGAGCTAGGTGATTTCTGTTTGGTACTGTATAGGCCTTTTGAAAAAAATCGGATCGTCATATGAACTTTAATTGTAATAAAATATATCGATGAAATTTGAATATTGTAACAGTTATGAGATACTCCTGGGTGATTGTATTTCTTGCTGCCAACCAATTGTTTGAAGTAGCTGTGCTTGGTTAAGCTTGACCAGCATACGACACCAAATGCAAAGAACACCTTGGGCCACAATTAGTAAGGTAGAACCAGGTCACAACAGCAGTACCTTGCTCGTGATAATAATTCTTAACCAGTTTACTACAATGGACTTCACAATCTAAAATGATCAGAAAAGAACTGCCCTAGATTTGATCTGCGTGAAATAGGACGGGATTACTTTGAGTTATGTGTTTAACCATGTCAGTGTAAATGCCTGCCTTGATTACTTCACAACAAAACATGATTTTTCTTATCCACGTATGTCATAAATTAGTCTTAGACACTATATTAATTATGGCGTTTAATAAAAGGTTAGTATTAAAGTATACAAAGCTCTATGTAGTATATATGTAAATAGGAAACACCACTTGTTGTACTTTTTAAATACAGTAATGTCAATTGGAACAGAAAGAGAACGAAACCTTATACTATAAACAAATTTCTTTTATTATATTATTAAATGTCTTCCATTACAACGCATTTCAATTTAAGAAGATTTTATAAAATCGATATTTTATAAAAACAACCTTGTCTCTCATCTTATCAGCATAATTTTTTTATTTTTTGCCAAAACACGTTCCTTTTGAGCAATTATCTCGTCTTTGCAGTTGATGCAGTGTTGAAACCAGCTTACACGGTTTCCTTTTTTGAGAATGACACTTGTCTTCTATCAATCTGTAATTCAAAATTCTTTATTTTGTATGTGTAAAATATATACGTATTACATACTAGTAAGCAAAAGACGACTAAAATGCGAATTAAATTAGGCAGCAATAGTTAAAAATTGTGGCAAATTTTTTACGCTACTGAATAGTGTTCAACTCCCTTTCTTGACACATCTTTCAAATTACTTAAAAATACTTTCAAGTTCAGGCTGTTGGAGTAGAAATTATATTTTAATCTGGATTCTGAATGTCTAGACTTAATTATTCAAGCTTTTTTCCTAAGGTTAGTTGAGGTCTTTAGATTACATTCTGGTTTGTAGCTTCTCTTTTAAAATTTTTGTGAATGGGCTTTCTATTTTATGCAAATTACGGAAAAACTAACCCTGACCGGACACTACACTAAAAAATACCCGGTAATGTCCCTGAATAGCCCCCGGCAATATTTAAGACCCTCTAGTTTACTGAAAAAAGAAACCGTTATTATAGTACAAGATCGTTCTTAATTACCAGAAGAATGCGGACACGACTTCTCTGTACTTCCGATTTCGTATCTAGAATACTATCAAGATATAATATATACTCCCTCTTTAGCCCCCGAAACGCGTTTTTTACACAGTTAAGGTATAGCGCCGGGGGCAATTGAGGGAGTAATATATAGTGTCTTGGATAGCATCAAGCTCTATATTATATACTCCCTCTTTAGCCCCCGAAACGCGTCTTTTACCTTAGAACTTAAACTCTAACCCTAGAACCTTAACCCGAAAACCATAATACAACACTAGAACGTTAATCCAAACCCTTGAACCCTAACCCTGAATCTAGAACCACAACAATACCCTAGAACCATAATCGTAGCCCTAGAACCCTTACCCTACCGCTAAAACCCTAACCCTATCCACAGAACCTATCTCTAACCTTAGAACTTATATGATAGAGTGTTTCGGATAGCATCAAGCTCTATATATATACTCCCTCTTTAGCCCCCGAAACACGTTTTTTACACAGTTAAGGTATAGCGCCGGGGGCTATTGAGGGAGTATATATATAGTGTCTTGGATAGCATCAAGCTCTATATATATACTCCCTCTTTAGCCCACGAAACGCGTTTTTTACACAGTTAAGGTATAGCGCCGGGGGCTATTGAGGGAGTATATATATTGTGTCTTGGATAGCATCAACTTATATATACTCCCTCTTTATCCCCCGAAACGCGTTTTTTACACAGTTAAGATATAGCGCCGGGGTCTATTGAGGGAGTTTATATAGTGTCTTGGGTAGTATCAAGCTCTATATATATACTCCCTCTTTAGCCCCCGAAACGCGTTTTTCACACAGTTAAGGTATAGCGCCGGGGGCTATTGAGGGAGTATATATATAGTGTCTTGGATAGCATCAAGCTATATATATACTCCCTCAATAGCCCCCGAAAGGCATTTTTTACACAGTTAAGGTATAGCGCCGGGGGCTATTGAGGGAGTATATTTATAGTGATGGAGTCAACAATTCAAAATGCATCCCCGTCTCGGAGGGACGAAAAAGGGAATTTCTTTTGGGGGATCTTATAGCCAGCAAAAGAGGGGCACGGTTTGTTTTGGGGGGGAAGAAGGTTACGCAAGAAGGATCGGAGAATCGCTGCGGGGGTTATTTATTCTAGGGGCGGGGGCTATTTGTTCTAGGGTATTTTGAATATATGAACAAAACAGCAACTGAGTGACGTTGTCGTATTATTATATAGGTGACGATGTAGGCCTAAAGCAATTGAAATACTAGCAGACGACGTATTTATTGTACGCCCTCACTCTCTGTTGAAGATGCCACGTAAGGACAATAGAGTTGGTTATCATTCAAAACGAAATGCCGCACGCACGTATATTGAATTAATTTTCAGTAAAGTAGGGGGTCTTAAATATTGCCGGGGGCTATTCAGGGACATTACCAAATACCCTACGACTAACCCTTATTCTAATCCTAATCTTTAACTGAATGAGACCTAATTATATACTTTACCAATGTACTTTACTTACCAAATGACAACATGGATAGTGAATAGTATTGCATATCATTTGCATTGGCAGGTACTGCTCTCAGAAATGTTAATAGCTGTGTCATTCAAAATATACATGTAATAAAACTTCTGTCACCAAATCAAATTGCATGAAAGCAATGTGTTATCCAGATTTTGATATCTTATCAGGACTACAGAGCCTTTGCATTATAAAATTTCGTCGTTTTTAATCTAAAAACTCATAGACGATTGCAAGATCTTTTTTTGAGCTTGACGTTTGTTATGTCTTGACTGATTTATTGTTCTGTCACTTATGTTGATGTCTCCTATCTTGGATATAGTCTGTAACTTCATTGTCTTTGTATACAGGGTTGGACTTTTAACGGGCCTTTATTGGCATTCCAGTCCTTTCCTCCATAATGTCTTTTTGTTTGTTATATTTAATGTATTTTTATGGAAATAAAGAATGAACTGAACTGAGATCACAACAAGCTCTGTGTGGACATCCGTAATAATAATTATAATAATAAGAAGAAGAACAAATTAAATCTTTAAGTTCAATCTTTAAATAAAAAATGAGATGTTAAACAGCATGCATTCATAGTTCATTTTCTGTATTGAAAATTGTTTTAAATGTCAAATACTCCTGATAAGAGGGTTCATGCCATTGCTTATAATACGTGACCAGAATGAACGCAATTTGAATTAGGTGTAAATAAATTATATTCAATCTGGAAAGTACTATACCAGGGGCATTTTTTACATTCAAGGAATTAAAAATAAGCTACTGTATGTAAATATTCAGTACCGTAGAAGAAGACGTTTTATATTATATACATTTTAAAACGTAATTCGCATGTGTCACCACATATTAGAACATGTATATTATGTTAATAACGCTTTATCTCTATTTTCTTACAACCTATTTAATATTGTGTACGCAGTTATTGCACTTAGCGACAACATTAAATTCATGGTTACAATGACCAAGATCTGATTTGAGTATTTATCTTATATAACAAAAATTATCTTAAAAAAAAACCAGCAAAAATTATACTTTTAAGCCACAGGTGTCACAATATTTATCATTATTATTGCATATGTAATGTTCATATTACATCCAAACAGGTTTTACACCTACGCGAATTTTGATTCTGCTTTGCCTTACCGTAATCGTCTTGCATGTTTCACAGAGGATGTATTGAGGTTAGACGTTGAGGGAATTGACATTGTAACTTTAATTATGTAAAGGTTCCGGTCTGCGGGTTACTCTTACCAGTTGTCAATATTGCGCTTCTTAACACGATATTAAAGTTATTATATAACTTAGTAGGTTCTTTATTAGTTTTTATTAATCGGTAATTGTATC
Source organism: Ophiothrix spiculata (assembly GCA_000969725.1). Lineage (NCBI taxonomy): Eukaryota > Metazoa > Echinodermata > Ophiuroidea > Amphilepidida > Ophiotrichidae > Ophiothrix > Ophiothrix spiculata. Next base: position 28,163 of record JXSR01S026340.1, on the reverse strand, counting down.
TGAGATATCTATGCTCAATAAAGATGTCACTTCATTTCAAATAATAGTACTTACTGAATGTTTTCAACAAATGTCGGGTAAAGTATCAAATATCATGTTTGATTCGCACCAGTGTAATTATGAATATTTTGATTTGCAATTGCAAAATGTGTTCCTGTGGCAAGAGTATTTTGGCTATACATTCTGCATTATGTAACGAAGGTCAATTACTATTTGACTTGACAAGTACAATAACGTAAACATTTCGGGCACGTACATCTACAACAGGCAAAGAATGGTGTTTGTCCATAAATTTAGAGCTAAGTAATATTTTGCTAATTTAACCCTCGTCTTACTAAGCCTTTTTTTTTGTAACACGTCTTCCTGAGGGGGGATGGTTACCACTCCCCCTGTGATTTTGAACTTGGGACCCCCAAAGTTATATTGTTTGGTACTATAGTATAGGGTTGGGTCTCCTCTATCCATTGATACCAAGATCATGAATATCGGTCAAGGCGTTACGTAATTATGACGTCATAAAGTTTTTCCGGACCGAAAAAATTGACTTTTGGCAAAAATGGCCACTTTTTCAAAAATTTCAAAAAATCGCTATAAAAGTTCTAAATGTCCGATTTTCGTCGGGTTTTTTGCTAATAAATAAAGGAATCAACAATTCTAACATGTCCTGTAAGTTTCAATTCAATAGCATGCAGATATTTTTCAAAATGGCGACTTAAAATTTTCCGAGGTGGCAACCACCCCTCTACCCGTCGACTTTTACTGCCTACCATAACCCCACCTTAGGTGGTACCCCCAATTTTTTTCCATCAAAATGATCGCAAAGGATGTAAAAACAATTACCCAAATTCTCAGGGTCGCTTTGTTTTGCGTTTTAGTGCAATCGGCGATCATCCGTTAGGGGGAGGGGGTGGTAACCCCCCCCCCTTAGGAAGACGAGGGTTAATGGAAACATTTACTTTCTGGGGCGTCAGTTCCGTTGGAATTTGTTTCCTTATTTAATTTAGACCAGTAGAAATGCGTTTAAATCAAGTGTAACAGCAGTAACAGGTCAGCATTCATCAAGCATGTCAAGGGCCAAAGTTGAAATACATGACCTGGGAATATTTTACACGGAAGAATTGCTAAAACGGCAGAGTGTGTTTTGACAAAACAAAATCATTCAAGCAGACTATTTTAGATGAGTTGACTGAATTAAAGTATATCTAATATATTCTACCCGCTCTTAATTCTTATATCAAGAATGTGTATAAAACAAAATATGCACTTGTGTCATTCGTTTTACATTGATTCAATCATTGTATCTTTAGAAATCTGATTTATATCAAATTTGGTAATACTAAATCTAAACACCACCTCAAAAGTGATTCTTTACCGTGAAAGTTTTCTTGCTTAAACTCAGTACCGTGACAACAAAATTATGTTTCTCAATAATTTCAACCAACATAGATCTTCCGATATGTAATTTTATCAAAGAAAATGCATCACACATTAAGAACAATCTAAAGCAATCTGACTAAAATCAGTGCCATCAATTTCTAAAATACCATCATCAATAATGTATTGAAGCATTCTATGATATATTAAGTTGCGTTAAAAGGCTCCTGTGTACAATTTATTACTCATGACACAAAATGTTTAGTCGATCATGCCTCGCCAAGAATGATTTTCTTGTTAAAAGGCAGCAATTTATAATGTTTCATTTTCAGGCACGTTTTATTTTGCCGGGTGCAATAGATCGTTATGCGTCATATTAGGGAAAAGATTTACCGTTTAGCAATCTCTCATATGGATATAATTGCTGCATGTTTCTCAACCCAAAGCAATTCCTCACACGTAGTTAGATACACATTTTATTGTAACTGGGAACAATTTAACCATCCTTAAGATGGTTGGTATAAACGAAGAGGCGGTGTGCCTTAGAAATATGTTTGATGATAAAGATGGAAATACTTGATACATGTACATTGTTCCATGAATGTGCTAGAAGCTATTCTGAGACGTTTAAAGAAAGGGTAGAAAAAAATGTTTAATAACGTAATGGTCTCTGTAATGCTTTTATTTTTTTCTATTTGTATATCAGATCAATTCAAAGAGAATAAAATCAATTATTTTACTGTAGACCATTATTTTGACATATTGTCGTATTCAATTGATTCAGATGTAAAGATGCAAATCATGACCTTGATATAAAAAATTGACAAACCTTAAATTGAAAATTGTCATTCACCGTTTGATTTATTGTGTACTTTGACATTTAAATGTTTTCAAATAGAGATATTTAGCACACTGTAAGATACGTTAAGATAATAGTTAACTGCAAAAGATAATACATGTAGCTAGACTGAGGTTATCACGAGTTGCAGTCCCGGGGTGGGGTCTCATACTGGAAGCTCTGTTTCAAAATACATTCTGTCAACTCACGCCAGGCCCTACAGTGCTAAGTAAGAGACAGTGTTGTCTTTAAAGTTATACATTCTGGAAATGTGTTTATTATATCAAGTTATTTTCAGTCAAGCTAAACTATTCAGCTAATAGCATACGATAAAGAAGATGTTTAAGTATATTTACCAAGCTCTCTATAAAATACAATTCGCCAAATCCGCTGAAAATATTTAACCAATAGTTCAAATCCAGGAGAGTAAAATAGTTTTTGCAACAAAACACATTTCAACCGTGTCTGATTCTACATGGAATATTACACTAGCCATAGACTAGCCCTAGTCGTACTTATTAACAGTAGACGTAGATGAGTCAACATAGCATAATGCGACATTTTAAACACAATATTCTGTACTCGATTTAAAAGAAGTATACCGTTTCCACTCGCCCAATTCACTATTTACAATCTGAAAAACATTTCAAATTAATTTTCTCACTCCAAAAATAATCATATTCTATAACTGAAGCATAGTAAAAGTATTTATAACAATATTTGTAGCACTGGTATGAAATGGCAAAGGCGGTATTCATTTATAAAATCGAATTGAGCGAGTTGATACGGTATACGCAGCATTTCATAATTCTCAAAAAAGAGTGAAAGAGAGAAAAAGGGCAGGTGATGTTCAATAATAAATTGATTTATTACTGCTTTTTGGCTGACATTATGATTGAGGTGATATATTGCACCTTATATGTAAGCATTGTTAAGGGAATGTAAGGATTATGATGTATTTTGTCACGATATTGTGTCTTTGTCTCCCAGTGACCAATTTGCACACATATATATACGTATAAACAATGAGATCATGTACATGTATGTTTGATGTCTGGGCGCCAACACAATATTGTTTATACCATTATATAACGAAAAATATGAAAGATACGAACCATGCCCAGGACATAAAACAAGAATTATCCTAACATGTAAATGAGATAAAATATTAGATTACACTTGAAAATCCAGTCTTGTTTAAAGAACATATAAATGTCATTGCAAAAATGTGTTTTATAAATATTTTGCTTGTGTTAGGTAATTTTATTTTAAACACACCAATCTTAGCAAAATGTTTGTTTGTCATTCACAATACAAGTGCGTAGTTCAATGTCCTGCATATATACTGCAAATGACATTGTAAGAAAGATCTAACGAGAGGTTTTCAAAAGTAGCATAAGCTTAACGTCATGTGCATCATCACAACAAGACTGCAGTATTTTTATGAGCCATCTATTAATTTCATGTGACCAAGCATTTGTAGAATTTGAGATTAATGAATCCGCTTCTTTTCTTTATTGAATTAAGGCATCATGACGTTCCTGATTATATAGAATGCATATTACTCGCTCGCTGTTTAATGTTTGGCTATTAAATCTCAAACCTTGCATCTCTTTGAAAAAAGAATATATAAAACAAAATGCACTGTTTAATAATTCCTTGAATTTTCTGGGTGTTTGTGCATATATTACGTAATGTAAGCATGCTACTTGAAAAAATTAAAATCTTTTTTAAATGAATACAACTTATGTATTGATTACCGTTTATCATTTAAATAGATACTTTAGATTTTAAACATAAAATGAAGCTTTGAAAAAGATTTAAAGAATGACAAAGAAAAACCTTCCTAAATATAATAAATTAAAGCATCGATTCAAAGCAACAAAGCACGAAACAATTGTGACAAATCCTTGTAGTGTCTCGACTTTATAGGTAGTAACCAAATCCAATGTATTGCAGTATACAATAATTTTTCAACTATTATCTGGTTTGAAAGAAATTTTGTTCACACTTATTTATTTTCTGTGTTTGTATGTTGTGTGGCATTTAAGGAAAACCAGTGATAAATGTAGGTCGTATGAGTAATGGTGTTTTATGTACCACTTCCTGAGCTTAATGTTGTCGTAGTGAATTAAGTTAGTATTGCACGCATGTGAAGTGTTAGTTTACCTGTTTGTTGGGTGTCCAAGACATAATCGATATAACACCACGATATATCGGTTACAAAGGTATAGAAAAAGGAAATGCATGCACAAGTCGATCGGGAAAAGATTCCCTAGATTCGCTTTTAACACTTCTGGATCGAATACTACGGTAAAAGACTTGCATATATCGTATGCCACCAACAAGTCTTCACTCAGAACAGCCATATTGAATATCACGTAATTTAATACAACGACACAACCACAAATCATTAAAGGGACTTAAGATATCGCGTTTGAGCAAAACTTAAAACAGTAAGTATTAATTCCCTAACTTTCAAAATTGCACCTTATAGTCAGTGGCGTAACCAGACTTTCAGTATTGGTATTGCACACTTTTTTTGAGGTACACCAAAATTTTTCAAAGCAGTTTCCCACAACTGACAAGAAAAAAAAGAGACATTTTCTGATCGTTTTCGTATCTTTCACATCCTTTTCCCCCTTTTCAGTCAAACAACTGCATCAATTTAATATTTTTTAGTTTCTTCTAATATATCAACATCATCTTGTGCCAGCGGAATTGGTAGATCCCCACAAAATTGACCGACAAATGAAATATCGGTGGTGCCTATGCACCAAGTACACCACCTCTGGTTACGCCACTGTTCAGTTGTCTTGAACTTAAAAGGAATTCAAAGCACCTATATTTTTGCATTACAATCACCAGAATTAATATTAACCTAGTCTATCAAAATTAGATACAAATATATAATTTGAGAGTCACTATTATTACGGTATATAAACATGATAAAACTGCCTTATTCATCAAATTTTAAAATCTAAGTAAACCCACTTGCATATTATGTTGCCTGTTTTAGAATATGTCTGTTAATTGAAACGTAAAATAGTAGTGTCCTTTGGGAGAATAGTGCGTGATTACCTACCTGAGTGAAAGTGCCTTTATGTGTCTGGTAATTGCATGGCATAACAGAACGCATTATCATTTGGATAATGGATGAGGTATGAGCGCTTGTGTTCTCTTGTTTTAACGAGCAGTGGATTTGAATAGATAATATTAGATAGATAGCGGTGTTTTGTGTTAATTTAAATAATCATATTTAAATTTCATTTTCTATTTATGTCTTTCAGCAAAGACCAACAAAGCGGACAATATGTGGTGCCTTGCGAGACGATACCCACTGGAAATGCCTAATTCTTAGCATCCTTATGTACGGGAGCCTTGCAGTGGTGTTGTGGTGCAAACTTACCCTGGTAGAAGTTGTAGCGTATACAATTAATGGCAATCCTGTAACTCTAGAAGATAGTCCATGTGAAGACGGATACATGTACATTCCCATCGCATTCCTCGTGCTCCTGTACTTGATTTATCTAGTGGAATGTTGGTACAGTGAAATACGTATTGAGATTTATTATAAGGAAAATGCAGATACAGTTTATGAGAGGATACGCCGGATACGAGAGGCATATCCAGTTGTATGGTGGAGAGCTATATCATATCATTACAATCGCCATACTAGACAGGTGACTCGATATAGGCATGGCGATACATACACAACAACACAGGAATATTATGAGCGTATAAACACACATTCTGCTGCTGGTGCTTTTGACTTCACTGCTGAATGTGGCGTCAAAGATGTCTCTAAACACCTAATAAATCTGGAGGATCATCCCATAACCAGAGTGACTTTCACTAAAAATTTTATGTTTTTGAATGAGGATGCAGAATATGATTATTTGTCACAACGTGCGAGATTTTTCAGCGAAAACGATGGACGTGATGAAAACATGGAAACCCGTGAAGGTCTTAGCTTAACGGATGTTGAATTTACTGACGAAATGGTTTCGTATGCATTTTCTAATAAGCTTCCATGGTATTTTTCTTTGCCTATTTTTTGGATTTTATCATTATGCTTACTGTCATGGCCATATAGACTTCTGGTGTCGTACAAAACTGCCCTTGTTGATTATCAAATAGAGAAGTTATTTGGGACTAATTATACCGGTGGAATGATTAGAATAAATACTTGGAATGGAGACACTATGCAATTAAATCGAGCTGCAGAAAGTGACCGTAGTTTGGAGTCAATGATAAGGGGAAATAGGCATGTAGTGCCTAGTTATTCTGAAGCAGTACTTATGGACATTGCCAATGGCAATTGTCAAAGACAAGGTCAAATGTCTAATAGAACACTGAATGCTTCAACAAGAAGCTTTGGTGGAAGTGACGGTTTGTTGAATAATGGACGTCTGACAGTTAATGGTAATGGCAGAAATTCGTCAAGACGGACGTTATCTATTACACGATCTATAACAAGTGCGCATCGGTTATCCGCCACTTCACCATTACTTGGAGGGACTCTTGGAGCATTTGGACGAGTATATAGATCTATAGTTGGTATTTCGCAAATACCGCTCAAAGATCGCCTGACAGGAAGCAACGGACACGTACCCAATAATATGCACGTAATTCCATTGTCAAGTGGGTCTGACTCTATGCATCAGATAAGTAACCGGAATGCCAAACCTACAGAAAACGGAACTTCTAATGGAATTGCCGGTGGAGTCATGACAAACGTGGATGGATTACAAAGCCCTAACGGGGTTGTACGACATAATACACCATGCAACGACGAGTCTGACGTAAGAACTAGTAAAGACAGCTGTTCTGGAAACGATATCATACAAGAACCAAATAAACCACGAAAACGACCAACTTCGTTACCATTGAGCTTAGGTTATCGTACAAATGTAGTTTCTAATCACGAAAATGAAGTGGACCAAAGAACAGTTCAATCCTGTTTAGTTGTCGACTCTAGAGGGGTTAGAACAGTTCTTTGTAGACAACAAGGAGCGCATCAGCACAATCTGTCTCCCGATGCTCCATCTGACCCTTCTACGCAAAATATCAACGTGACAGACATTCCCATAACACCAGGATGTTCCCCTCCGGCTTATGAACTTGCTATTGAAATGGATATACCGCCGCCGCAGCGAGTCCAAAGAGAAAGCAGACATTCGCCTACAGGATCTGCAGATACAAATGTTAATATTGAAACGTCTTTATGACATGAAGACCTGTAGTATGATCTTCCAAATGCCTTGGTGACTTTCAGAATAAGTATTCATATTTATTCGTTTTATACTATGCGACTTTTCTTTAGATTACTTTTATGTCTTTTGGCAACTTGTTTAATGTTAAATTTGATAAAAGTGTAAAATGTATCTTTTGTATAGTCTTTAATTTTGTAATGACAGAATTTATATTAGAAATCAATTTCAAAAAAAAAAATAATGCATTACTTGACTTATTCACAGTGTTCCAATAAACATGTACAAGTTGAAAAACTATGGCGAAAGAAATATACTTGTTTGACATAATTGACATAATGGTATGCATTCATGTAAAAAAGCTTTCGAAGGTCTTTTATCGGTTCAAATTGCTTTCTTCCATCTCGAGATATGTTTAATTAAATATAAAAGTGAAAAATTACAATTGTGCCACGTTTCCTGAGAAAAACAATTGGCAAAATATTAATGTTGGTATTAATTTTGTTATAAAGATAATTTTTGTCTGTCATCTACTTTAAAATGTAGGCATTGTAGGAAAAGGTTAAAAGACTAAATAAACACTGCCAAAAATCATCACCTCCACTGTTACGAGGCTTTTCTCGTAACCGCCAAAACAGATGTGTCAAACGTAATTGTAGCATTCGTTTGATACACTGTTTTTAAATAAAAGACTGACAAGTGCAATATTTATGTGATATATATCTTTCCAACAATCGATAAGTAACGCAAGTTATTATACCATTAAAGAATACATTCGACAAGACAAAAAAATGCCCTCTAAGCATGTTTGCATGAACCAACTTGAGATATTTTCAATTTATTTTACGCCATTTCAACGCTTTAAATGGTCATAAGTAAAAAATAGACGTCACCGAATACGTCTTAAGAGTATTACATAATTGTATCTACTAATTACATCATGTATTAGTTAATAGGTCATTTTAACATACATGTCGATTTGTTAAACATAGTCATATTTCATGTCTTTCAAAAATGAGTTAAATGCAAGCGTCCTTGCCTGTGAAGAATAATAAATGTAGGTATTTCTATCCTCAGAGTTTGCAAAATAATGTTTGATGGTGTTACAAACAGTTTTTTCCTGTAATCGTTTTAAAGAAAAGTGCTTTATTACTTTTGCTGATACAAAATGTAAACAAACAAAAGAGGTATTTTAAAGCATGATATGTTGTAAGCCCTGTTTGCTCGTACTGTGAAGGATTAACAGAGGACAAAACTGTCAATGCTGACATTTTGTGAAAATCATAGAGCAAAATATAGCTGTTATAGCAAAACCATCCACATTGAGGAAAATATTAAAAAGTTTTATTGCTTGTTGTGATTGACACCTGGGACAACCTAGTAAGAATGTTTAACTTATGCAATAAAAACGTAAAATGTTTTAACCACAACCACCTATTTATATATAACTAGAGTTCATTGAGGTCAAAATCTTCACTATTACAGCGAATAGGGTTTATAGAATAATGAGACTTCATTTTCATAAATAAGAATAATGAAAATTTCATCCTATTTTTTAGCCAATCATATAAACCTAGCATGGCAGAAAATTCAACCGAAATGGAACCATAATTCAAAATCAAATGCTTCTTTTATTGTTGTATAAGGACATTTATGTAGAAACATTTATTTTTGTATGAATTTTATTATTCATATTGTTATAAGTTGAAATGGTTATGCATATCCTTGCATGCAAAGAAAAATATCTACTTTTATATGCAAATTTATATGAATACAGATTCATATAACGTCTAAAATCGAATGAGATTTAAGATTGTTGTATTTGTCATCCACTAAATTGAAACCATATTGTAGTCAGAAGTTGCATTTGTGTCTCTATTTATCACCCTGTTAATAGTCAAATCTTGTTCATATTACAACAACATACGTACAGTCAATGTTACTTAATCAGGATTCTCTTCAATTACATTTTTGGTTAATTGACATTATGAAGATAAAGTTAATTAATGTGATTTACATAATAGGAAAGGAAAACTAAAGTCACAATCCCAAATTCTGTTAGAAAACTATACAAAAATCCTAAACCATTCAAGACGTCTTTTATTCTTTCATTGGCGTCACCTTTTTTAGCTGCTGTTGAACTGTTACAAAACACGACTTAGTGTGTAAATAAGTGTTTTTTGCCCAAGAACATGTCATTTATGATGATTTATCTACTTTGCTAAATCTGGACAACTGTTTAATCGGGATAATTTCGCTATTCCCAAGGTGTCCCAATTAAATGGCGTAAACTGCATTACTTATTAAGATGTATTTCTATGAAAGAAGTTATTGAGATATATATATAGATGAGATTAGGAATGCTATGAAAATGTTAAACATGGACATAAAAGCTTTGATGAAATGTGAGACAAGTAGCTTCCGGTAACAGTATATGGGACATGACTTCAAAATAACATTAGCCAAAGAAAACAACTGGTTGCTGTTTTTGCTATAATATACCGTACATATACAGGTTAATTATACTTCCTCTGTCCTTTGTGCAGTTTCTATACACATGTACTAAAGACGAATCCGACCGCGCATGGTGATTTGTCTCAAACGTGTGTGGCGCTGTTGCGTCCGCCATTGAGGGGGGCCATCGGGGGCCAATTTTTTATACCTTATACGTTGTTTATGCCTATAGGTGCTAATTTTCATGGTTGTTCTGGGAGTTTTTGGTTGTTATTTATAAAATATTGGATAGTATTATCTTTCGCAATAAAAACAAAGCGTTTAGGGAAAAATAAATGTGTTTTAATGTCGTGATAGGCCCCCGGGATACTACTAGACCTACTCATGGAAAGAACTCTGAACTGTCATGATAGCGAAAGATGCGCAAATTCTTTGGTGTGAAACATAAAACATAAACTATAAGGGTATCAACCCTTTTGATCTTGGCCTTTAATAATTCTAAGGACCTTCTTGAAAAAATGAAATTGCTTAATTTAAACATTTACTAGTAGACCTAATTAAAAAATATTGAGCTAAAAACTCTAAAACAGACAATTTGAAAACAGGAAAAGGCTAGTATAAAATGGCATCTGCATGATTTTATTACATACCATATTTTGTTTCCATCTTTATTATTGTTGTCATTTTAATAGCTTAAAAAGAAAAGCATGTTTTAGAAGTATGTTCTGAAAGTAGACAAGTAAATTTTTATAAATTATAGACGGTACGTCTGTAAACTTTTAACTTTATCGACAGGCCCTAAATATAACTTTATCAAAAGCATGTATATAGATAGTTCCTACTCTAGTGTGTTTACCGGAATGTATGGAACTTGCTTGTAGTCATTCGATAGGCCTATAATGATAGACCATCTTCATATCGGATGCTTTTTAAACTACAGAAACATTTCAAATTGTCCGACTTGTGAACTGCATGGCGTACAAAAATATTCAACCAAGTCTGCATGTAATAGTAAAGTCGTATCCGCTCATTGCTTGCTACGCGCGCTCTTAGAACAGCGTTCTGACAACGCACGCCAAATTGCGTATTTTAGAAACCTCGTAATTCAGCAGAAATTTCATTTAGAACTTTTTAAAGTTAAAAGAGAAGTTCGATTTTAAGATGGACATAGATTTTGTCCCGGGCAGGCCTAAAAGGCTGACGTCTCAATTTTTTTGACTATGGTGATAACAACGCATGCAGCGTAAGATGGCCCCGTAATGGCGGCGATGTGAGAGGGCGTCCTTTCGAGAGTGCTCAGTCGGATTCGTCTATACCCAATGTATTCATCTTTTAATATTATTTGGTCTAAGCTGTTAGTAGCATTAATTACCATATCTTCTGCTTCCTTCATATTCTATGTATTTTCATACTGTATACTAGAAACATATTCCTATGCTTTATTTCACAGATGAACAAGTATGTCATGTTTTACCAAGACTTTTTTCACAAATATTATGCGAATCCTTGTACTGCATTTGGAATTACTCGCCCTATTACTTGTCATTCGCGTGCTAAGAAAACACGAACAGCGCCATATTTGTGACAAAACATTGTGATCAGACGATTCTATAGTTAGAATTACTTTTGTTACGCCAATATTGTAAAACAAATAAGAAACAATTCAGAGTAAAAACATCTTATCTGTCATCAATTCACAGGAATTAATGTAGTTGTATAGTTACGCAATATGGAATTGTTTTGTATTTCATTTTAATATTCCATACAAGAGTACAAATAGTGCTTAACATAATATCATCTTATTTTAAGCATTTATTCAGTATCGTAGTGATTACGTAACTTCCCCAGTAACTGGTTCACGCACATCCCCTGACAACGGTGTGTGCTATACTTTTGTATGGTGATCATTTCGATCATGGTTCAAAACTAGAAATCGTGAACCAGTTGTTAGGGTGATAATCCGATTACACGTAACACTTCGAGACTGAATTAGTGCAAAAACGTAATAAATCGGTTGAAAATACACAAACGGCTCATATCTTAGCCCAATTAATGCAAATTTGATGTTGCCAAGTGTATTTAGCTAAAGCACAAGTAATTTTTTAAGAAGAAGAGAAATCATTTTGTCATTCCAGTTGTAAGTACAGAATAAAAAAGGAAGCACACGCCAGTTTTCTATGAACACGATGATGGCTTCCAGGTAAATTAAGATGCATTATACATCCTTACTTCCTTTTCACCATATTCTAATTGATCATTGTAATTATCGGAGTTAGTTGAGGGAGTAATGTCAATTTCAGAAACAGTGTCAATTATATGCATTTGTACATGGCAACGGTCTCGTTACAGAGGGGATCGTTGGCTAGTCTGATACCTCGTTAGTCCGACGGTTTTCTAATCCGATACCGACAGTCCGGTTGGCCGAATTGTAATTTAGGCTCACCAAGTCCGAATTTCAAAACCAGCGGGCTAGTCCGAATATCGAAAAAAAAACCTCGCTAGTCCGAATTTTTACAAAGCTTTGCTAGTCCAAAATTTTTAAATAGCTCGCTAGTCCGAGACAATTTCAGTCAATGCATATTTCTATTACCTTTTTTCGAATTCAGACTAGTGAGGTGTTTACTAAATTCCGACTAGCGAGCTATTTTTACAGTTCGGACTAGCGCGCTGCTTTTTTGGACTAGCTAGTCCTTTTCAAGGTAATATTTTTACCTATTGAATAACATTATCGGACTAGCGAGCCTTCAGACTAGCTAGTTGTCCGACTAGCAAGCTATTGGAGTAGCGAGCGGAGCTCCGTTACAAATGCCAACGATTTTACAAGCCGCGGTGCTCCGTTAAATAGATTCGAACAAAGTGCTATATTGAAAGTAAGGATTTAGTCACACATCAACGGATAAAGCATAACGTACACATAACGTATACAAGTTGCACATCCGGAACATGTTCCAAACGGACAACTGTATGGATAACGAACACGACGAGCAACAATGTGCAAAATAAGGGATAAACGTACGCCTAACGTATTTAATCCCACTATTGTTTTGGTTTATACATTGTTATTCAATTTCTTATCCATTCGGTGGTGCTCCGTTTGGCACACGTCCAGTATGAGAAACCTTTATACGTTATTCGTACGTTTGGGCTCTGTATATACGGTTATGTGACAGAGCCTTACAACAATAGTGGGATTATGTACGTTATGCGTACGTTTGGCTTTATACGGTGATGTGTGACTGAGTCTTAATGGATCTGTCACACATGACCGTATAGTCAGTCACACATCACCGTATAGAGCCAAACGTATGCCTAACGTACCTAATTCCACTATTGTTTTGGTTTATACATTGTTGTTCGTCAAGTACGGTCAATACGTTATCCATACGGTTTATTTGTTCTGTATACGTTCAATTTGTTATTCGTACGTGGTGGTCCGTTTGACACACGTTCAGTATGTGAAACTTTTGTACGTTATTCATACTTTGGGATCTATACGATGATATGTGACAAGCCCGGGATATTAGTGGAAAACAATGCAATTAGTTTATTGTTTACTATTTTGCTATATCTTTCGGTAAAGAGGTGCTTCAGGTGAATATAGATAAATAGTTTTGTATGGGTGACTTAAATTGATCGTACAGCACATAAACTGATGCAGAGGAAGGTCACCCATTAAGGCTCTGTCAGACCTCACCGTATAGAGCAAAACGTACGAATAACGTACACAAGTTTCACATGTAACGAATTAAACGTATACACAACGGACAGACCGTATGGATAACGTATTTAATGTACTTGTAACGAACACATGACGAACAACTATGCACAAAACAGAAAATAGTGGAATAATGTACGTTAGGCGTACGTTTTGCTCTATACGGTGATGTGTGACAGAGCCTTTAAGTCTATTATAATACCGTATATTAAATGTAAATACTAAAGAATACTGTGAAGGTGTCATCATTTTTAGCTTTCAAAATTTGTTAAGCTTTCAAGTTATACATTAGAATCTAACCCGAATGTTATGTTGAGAAAAGCATTCCATTTAATTTCGTGATAATACAAATTTAAAAAACTTAAGAATAGATATTTAATTGTTATCATTTTCATTTTTCATAATTTATTAGGCTTTGTAATTTAATGTGATCCTTTAGAATTTATCCGAGTAATATTTATACCACAGGATTGAACCACATTTTTACCAATTATGTTTGTAGTAAAATTGTATTGTAAAATATTCCACTAAATACATGTAAAGAGCAACAATGACCAAAATCAACAAACATCGGAAGCCAAAGACTTGCTTACAATGCGCCAAAATACTTGAATTGACTTATGTAGCAAATTTTTTTGGAAAAACAAAATGTAACACATCATGCACTGTATTTTCAGTACACTTTCAAAATTTAATTACATTTATAGATAAGAGTTTGGTGTGTTCAGAAATTAATATTAAAAGATTTCCTTTTTCAATACTTTATTGTGAATTAAGAGACGGTCTGCGATTTTGTGGAACGTGCAAAGTTACAGAATATACAATTTGTAAATTTACAGAAAAGACATACAGAAATTTGTTTACAATAAGGAAATGCTTAAATTCTTACAATGTTACAATTGTTTTATTATATTTTAACAAATAGTGTTTTATATGTGTTTTGTACAGGAAAATCTGAAATACTTAAACGTAGCATATCATTTGTTAAATTGAAATAAAGAGATAAAAATACCAAATGGCTGTAGTTCTGAATTGATTCACATTTTTGTTCGCGTTCTTTATGTATGTCCTTTAAATATCGTGATGAGGTATTGCATGCTCGCCGCAAGATTTTACCCACTCATACATGACAAACTATAAAAAATATTGACATATATAAAAAGTGGAGTCTATGAATTATACATTACCTTTGATTATTGATTTCACTCATAGCATTCCCTTTGAAAATGGCGATATAGAATATTTTAAAGAATAATATTTCAACGACTTTTGGTCAAAGCGCTTTTTATATTTTATATTATTCAAATTTCACATGCTAATGGACTCAAGATATGTATGGAATTACAAATGATAATTCAAATTTATAATGTTAATATCCACAACATCATTTTTTCAATGAAAGTGCTTGTCCGTAACATTTTGTGTTATGTGTGTGTATTTTTATGTTGCTGTTGCTAGCATTGTAAGTATGATTTATCTTGTGTAATTCATTTACAAGTATTTGCCCTACAATCTGGCAATATTTGAACAATATCGGATTATTTGACCTGCGTACATTTTTGAGATTACGAAACAAAGTGTCAAAATTTGAAGAAAACCCTCGACGCCATTTTAAAGTTGATTCTAAACACAAAATTAAAACCAAAACTATAATTAAGAGACTCTACTTCGTATGTTTGCCAACAATTGTGACAGTCTGCATGTATTCAAAATTTAGCGGTGAACATGACATTCAAGCTTGTCGTTCCTTGAAAAGGTTGTTCCCTTAAATAAATATTGTTTTTAAAATAAAGTGGGGAGCTTTGTTGAAAACCACGAAAACGTTGCTACTAGACTTTAAATGTACCGTATTATATGAATGGCTTATAGCTTTTCCAAAATCATAATGTTGCCTCAAAAATTTTATAATTTTTCTTCTATTCAGTATAATGTATACAGAGATTAAAAAGACATGTTACACCTTGAAACCTGCTTGGCTCTTCATTAATATGATTAACGTCATTTATTAGGCCCTGTCTTTTCAGTCTGTTTGTTTCAATCTGTCGACAAGGCACCATTAATTTCTGGGAACAACACGAGACACCAGAAACGGCAATACGAAAAAAAAAAATCAAAATTGAATAAATTGTTCAGCAACAAGATGATAATCAAAACAATCAAAACAAACCCAGAATCCTTGATGCCTACACAAAACTATATTCTTATGAATTTTTTTAAAATATAAATTTGGAATTTGTTCGTACAAAATAGCATTTTATTCTGTTAACTAACTCGAGTTATTTGAATTTAAAAATGCTTGTGTACTTTGGAACTGTCTATCTTTTACAAAATTTACCTTAATTTAAAACGAGAGTTAAACATATCACATTTTTATACATATTACATTTAATCTAAACCAGATTAATAAGCTATCCACATTCTCAATACATATTCCTAAAGAAAATACTGCATTATGCCACTTAAAACATTAAAAAGTATAACATAACTTGGTAGATACAGGCAATTCTACACAACGTATATCTAAAACACAGTAGTCCTCGAATCTTTTGATGAGCAGCATTTTTTGGTATCTTAAGTAAATACACATTTGTCTTGCACTAACACTGATATATTTACAGACCCCAATTCTGACAGAAAACACAGATGTATTTTGTAACTATCGTATACTAGATGTTAACTTAGAATATCGTTACTCAGCTTTTAATAAGACTAACTTTGAACATTTTTTGTTGTTCTTTTCCTTTCACAGCAACGACCTATCAAGCGGACGATATGTGGAGCTATACGAGATGATAGTCACTGGAAATGCCTGATTCTTTCTTTACTGATGTATGGGAGTCTAGGAGTGGTACTTTGGTGCAAACTGACCCTCGTCGAAGTCGTTTCCTATACATTCAAAGGATTAGAATTCAAACTTAAGGACAGTCCGTGTGAGGATGGTTACATGTATATCCCTATCGCTTTCTTAGTACTTTTGTATCTGGTGTACCTTGTGGAATGCTGGTATAGTGAAATACGAATAGAGCTCGAGTATAAGGAAGAGTCAGACACTGTTTACGAACGGATTAGACGAATACGAGAAGCGTTTCCTGTTGTATGGTGGAGAGCCATTTCATACCACTATAATCGCCATACGCGTCATGTGACTCGGTACCGACAGGGTGATACATACACTTCGACGCAGGAATACTTTGAAAGGATAAATACCTATTCAGCAGCTGGTGCTTTTGATTTCACGGAATGTGGAATTAAAGATGTTTCAAAACATCTTATTGGGTTGGAAGATTATGCTATTTCTCGCATTACCTTCACGAAAAACTTTATGTTCTTGAACGAGGATGCAGAATATGATTATTTATCACAACGTGCCCGCTTCTTCAGTGATAATGATGGGCGTGATGAAAATATGGAGACTCGTGAGGGTCTGAGTTTGACTGATGTTGAATTCACGGACGAAATGGTATCGTATGCTTATTCTAACAAGCTCCCGTGGTATTTCTCACTTCCCGTGTTCTGGTTTTTATCAGTTATGCTGTTATCATGGCCTTTTCGTTTAATTGTATCATATAAAACAGCCTTTGCTGATTATAAGATTGAAAAATTATTTGGAACAAATTATGCACCCGGTTTGTTAACAATAGACGCCGGAAATTTAAGTGGAGAAACTATGCAATTTACCCAAGTTAATGCAGTTGGAAGCGACCAAAGTTTAGAATCATTAATTCGAGGAAATAGACACGTGGTGCCTAGTTATTCTGAAGCATTACTTATGGGTATAGCAAATGGTAGCTCTTCTAGAGCAGGACAAACACCAAATGGAGCGCTACGAAGTTCTAGAAGTTTTGGGGGAAGTGATGGTTTGTTAAACAATGGACGTTTGGTTGAATCTCGCTCATCCAGGCGTTCTAGAGGACGCCTTTCCTCTTCTATTAGTAGCCACAGATTATCTGCAACATCACCTCTGCTAGGAGGCACTCTTGGTCGAGCTTATCGGTCTATTGTAGGTATTTCCAGTATTCCATCCAAGGATCATATTAATACATTAACTAATGGTAATAGAAATATGCAACTAATTCCGTCATCTCCAGGGTCTAACTCTATGCATCAGCTAGGTAATGGGCATGCGAAACCAATTGAGAATGGAATTTCTAATGGATTACCAAATCTACGATTTCCTAACGGTGATGCAATACATGCAGTACCCTTAAATAGTGACTCCAACGAAAGAACTAGAAAAAACAGCAGGCGTGGAGACAGTCAAAAGACAGGAACAAATAGATCACGCAGAAGACCAAATTCATTGCCGCTTTCATCGGCCGGCCGTTCAACTAGTGATCAAAGAACAATTCAATCTTGTTTAATAGTAGATGCAAATGGTGTACGAACTGTTCTCTGTCAGCAACAGGGTCCTCATGAGCATCGTAATCCCACAGCCCAATTAAACAATGCCACACATTACACTAATCCTAATGCCATTGTTCCTGTAACTCCAGGTTGCTCCCCACCTGCATATGATATTGCCATAGAGATGAGAGCGCCCCCACAACCGGAGCCACAGGTGCGTAGGGACTCAACAGCAAGTTCCACCTTGGTTTCTGATGGGACTGATAATGTTGAAACTGCCCTGTAGTTTGGAAAATAATTGATGCCGAGTTCTTCCATTTGCCTTTTGACTTTCAATTATAAGTGTCTATTTTATCTATCAAAACACATGTTATTAATTGTATTATTCCCATGCACATAAAATAAGAAAGTTTTCATAAACATTTTATTGTATATACAATGTGTCCCACAAAATATCTTATAATCTTTGGCTGTAAAGTTGGTTACCTGCTTTACCTGGTTAGAAAATGCACAAATTTTTCATTATATAGTGTATGAAATGAAGTTTAAGATACTGTTTGTTCCATTTCAATCGATAATCTCAGTAGAACAAAAGTTATGCTTCATGCAAATATTTGGATGTAATTTAATTTAATCGATCATAATTTGTCTAACTATGTAAAGTCAAAAACTTTACACGCATAGATTAAAAGGGTTTCGAGGGACACACTGTATAACTTTTCACGTGTTGCGTGCGTTCCGGAAACATTTTTCATATTTGTATATGTGCCGTTAAGAAAATTATCTTTTAAACAGCCATATATACATATTCAAATTGAACTGAATTTTGGAGTTGATCATTGTGAATCCGTATGTAAATATTAACTTTTGAGAGCATTATAACGTCCATAAAAATCTTTTTGCTGCTTATTATGTTTCACGATTTGCACTTGATACATAGCTTTACTACCATCTATCTATATAATTAAGAGTCATTTAAAAGAAACTTTTCACTTCGGCACATACACCAATTTGTAACCTGTTTCATGTTGGCAAATTCTTAAGATACAAGCAACACACGCAGTAAATATTACGCAAAATTTGACATTATGATTTTACCAGTACAGTTGGACCAACATTTCCAAAAAGCAAAATGAGTACAAAAATTGTTCTGAAAAGGAATTACAGGACATTGAATTGCCAAACATTGTTTTGGAATACACTCAACGCAGTATTCTGTAAATATGTTTTATATTAAAAACATGTCTTACTTTCCCAGCAAATGTCTTTCACTGCTAGCTGTGAACGAATGTGTTAAAGTTCGAATGATCAGTATGATGAATCAACAATTTGTAAGAATTTGTTGACGAATACCTAATGCTCTTTTCCTAATAACTCATACATTCTCGTCCAATTATACGTACTAGTATGTTGTAAAATCGTTTATTGAATATCTGTTTAGCTGTAAATCCAGTCTACCGAATACATCGATGACAAACATATTGAGATGACCTATATTATAATCAGTACGAAGATTATTCAATTTCTACATCGTAAAAATCTTACAGTTGAAGGCATGTGGATTTACTAGATGAATCTTCATTTGACACATGGATAGTTTTGGCGCGTAACCAGTGTCACAAGCGAGAAATGCAGGAAAATGTAATCAGATGCAATCACTGTTGATATGGACATTTGTAAAAGGTCAACTTAAATGTTAACAATCTGTGTATTCAATGTTCAATAATCTGAGTGAATTTATTAACATTTTCGTTAAAGTAATATTATACTTCTCAAATTCTGAGTTAATGTTAATAATAGTCGCAGAAAAATCAAAGTGACTTTTGAAGTTATATTGTTTAAGGCTCTGTCACATATCATCATAATGCCCAAACGAATGAACAACGTTCAAAAGTTTCATGTACTGAACGTGGGTCAAATGTACAACCACCGTATGGATAATGAATTGAACGTATAAGGGACAAACCGTAAGGATAACGTATTGAATGTACTTCTAACGAACAAATGACGAACAAAACTGTACAAAACCAAAACATTAGTGGGGCGGAGTACGTTAGGCGTACGTTTTGTTTATAAGGTAATGTGTGACAGAGCTTTTACACTTCATAGATATTCAATTTAATCACATGTTAGAATCTTACCAAAACTATAATATCAAATTGAGGGAAAATATGTTTGTGCCCTGAGGTCTATCATACCAAAGTTTATCTGCCAATGCGTACATACATGTATATATGTTACACCAAAGCATTTATCTAAAAACAAATTTTTGGCGGACATTTTTATCTTTATCATAAGCTAATGAATGTATAATCTATGGAGTAAAATAATTTTTGTAAATGAGAATAAGATGAAAGTGGGGTGCAGTGTTGAGTGTTTGTGTGGTACTCTATCTATTGTCGTGCATTTTTTTACAAACATTAACATTTATTTGGATTATGAGCATAATCATTATAATATTGCATAATATTGAATGAGGTTTTTGCATGCTAATGGAGTTAAAAATAAGTCACCTTTTTAAAACAGACTCATGGATGTCAATATGTATTTAAGACAAATAAAAAAACGGAAAAATAAACTGTTTCGTTATGTGTATTCTTTATGGCATTTTCCTTCTAAGAAGGCGGCCTGTCCCCACGGCTCCCTTTGCGGTGACCTTCGGCCCGACACTAATGACCAACAAATCTGTTTTGGTACGTAGGTGTTAAAAAATGGCATAACCTCGGAATTTCTTTTGATTACTGATTAGATTCTTTAGATATCCGGTTTTGATACTTCAGCCCCGACTTCAGCATTTTTCAAGCAATAATCTGGCCCTTCCAATATCAAGTGCACCCGTTTGCCTCGGCGGTACACGATTGGTACACTAGTGGTAATAGTAATTGCATCTTCCTATTTGTGACGTACCATCTTTTTAATTTATTGGTATCGGTTGAGAGCTTGTTTATTCATCTTTAATATGGTACCAAATGTCTTAGGTCCGTGTGCACAAAAGAAGTTTAAGAGTTAGATCTTAACCCATGTACCGTTAAATTGAGTTCCACGTCCATAAATCCAACCCAACATTTAACATTTAAATGGTACAAAGCAGAAAACAATGCTTTTTAAAAATGTTTAGCTCTAAAATGTATAGTAGATTTAATTTGTTACTCGGAACACAGTTTTCATTTAACACATGGTACCCTCGTTGCCTATGTTCCAATGATGTTACATGTGAAAAAACACACTTCATCCTAGTGCCGACGTCTGGCCGAATTTAACGCCAAATGCATATGGTGTAATAAAGCTAAGCCTTCAAAGATTAAAGTCATATTATGAAGTTCAAATTAAAAGACAAGATATTGTGTTTTGCGCACTGTATAAAGTATTGTGTTAAGGTGTCACATTTTAATACGTCGTAAAAGATTTAAACGTATACCATAATTTATGGTAACCTCAGCAGCATTATTTAAATTGCAAACATTTCTAAAATATTTCAGTATTGATGACTAGTAAACAAATATTTCATGTTTAAGTTTTTCCTGCGACAAAAGCATTGGTATTATTTTCCAAGGTCGAGAAAAATAGTAATCAACGCCACCAACTCCAACTAGTGAGTAGCAGGTAGCACAGATATTCCGAAAAAAGGATTTATATTTATTTTATATGCATAACAGTTCTAATTTGTTCGTTGTTTGTTGATCGTTTAATTTCAATTAAAAACAAACCTACTGCAACAGATTCAGACAATAGCAACATCCTTGTAAAAATAATAAAATATTACCCTGCTCTATTTGCTTACTTAAATAGTTTTTCATATAATAAGCTTTAAAAAAGCCAATGAACTGAATATTTTATAAAATTTAGTTCTATGCAAAAAGTATGTAAAATGTAATTATCACCGGAGTGTCCCATTTATGGTCCTTTATCGCGGTTATATCAGATCACATTGTGGAGAGTGTGGTGCTCCATTGGGGAAAGATTATACCAACATAAAGTTGATATTATCCTACAAGTATCATCAATCTATGCTTGTCATCGAAGATTTAATGTATCGAGAAGTTTGGACCATGGTCTATGAAAATTTATGCCTTGCGTATTGTACCCATAGTTTTAGTGTCCAATCATCGCCCAGTATCAAGAATAGAAGATACAGACTTTTGGCAAGTGTTTAGATATAATGTATGTCATCACTATGACATACACAGGGTTTTTATCACACGTCTATATATAGTAAAAATAAATAAGTGCGTTTTTATGTTTTCTACGTGTTGTTTACATTAATCAAGCGAAAGCAATGTTCCAATCCTAAGTAATTTGAATACTAAAAAGACGTTTATTAGGCGGTGAAAGAAAAAAATCATTCAAAATATCCCGAATAGTTTAGATGATCAGATAAGGTCTCCAACAGAAGTAAGAAAATGAAATTCTTATTAATTTTTCCACTTTCAGCTGTATTGGTAAGCTATTTCACTCAATTTCTGGGAACATATAGCTGATTGATTTGACTATGTAACGTAAAACCGCCAAGCAATCATTCACTGTTCTTTATAGAACACGGCAAGAACAGATATTAATTGGATTGTGTTGAGAACACTTATGCATGATTTATTCTTACCTGTAAAGGAATTCTTTACAGAAGCGTTACAACTCATATGTCCTATTATATAACACATCCAGCTGCGTGCTATAAAGTTTCATAAAAACGTTCTTTTCTTTCTAACAAATACACTTAAGTTTACATGCGCCATAATGGATATTGATAAAGCGTAGAATAACTGCAGCAGGAATACTGTTTAATAATTGCCACAAATGAATGGGAGGGATAATATCTAGCACATTATGTGGAGTGTACAGTGTATGTATATAAATAAGTGATTAAAGAAATACCGGGCCAACTAAATCATTTTCAGCTTAACACTCAGTGATAAGAATAACATCAGGGACAACGTTAAATTAACGACACAGAGCGCTTGTCAAAAATGTGTATTCATCGAGGCATCACTGGCATTTTACTTGGATTATGCTAGCATTTTCATTCTTAATGCCTGTCATTTAAATGTTCGTTTTATTTTGAAATAAACATAACCGACAGACAGATGTCTAAATCAATGCCGTGGTTTATGACTTGTTTATCGTCTTTCTATCGTTCTTTACCTTGAACGTCAAAACAAAAAGGTAAACATGATCATGACTTATAAGGATGTAAAGTAAACCATTGTAAAGATAATAAATTGATAAATAATGATAGCCGTATTGCAGGCATCGTACTTTATAATAATCAGTATATAATGAAATGTAAGGACATTGTTTGTAAATAGGGTAATTTGTTTTAGAGTTATCATCATGGGATTCGAGATGGTTATTACTCTACTCCTGCAAGACTTCTCAAATGGAAATACCTCAAATTAAAACGATAACTTTATCATAGTGTCTAGGAGATATCGAGATTATACATCTGTTTAGTTGTTGGGTAGCTACAACACAAGCAGAATATGATACATGTGTATAATAATACATTACTTAAAGACTCAATAATGTGCTTTATGCTATGAAGAAACTGATCCACCGAATGAAACAATCCACTCTTTCACTTTATATTATAT
>JXSR01S026339.1:27288-43350 GCA_000969725.1 Ophiothrix spiculata | reverse complement strand
GCAAAACTTACCGAAAACTACAAAAAAAAATGTTATATTTTTGCTTTTTTCGAAATTCAACCCTCAAAATGTTTAGGATGTCCCAAATCACAACAATAAGTATTTGATTGTTTTGATTTGGATGTCGCGAGGGAAGTTGTGAAGGCTGGAGCGGCCGATCGGCCTGGCAGTCCGTGGAAGAGTATTAAAAAAAAAAAACTACCGACCGACCCTCTCTGAAAAAAGCTGTGGAGGGCAACCAAAGATTTTTTTTTTGCCTAATGGAGGCTAATGTCGCATATCATATCATGTGTTTGTACTGAACTTTGCTTTCTTGATTTCCATTTCAGTTTGACAAGACACAACAATTTGAAAAGAAGCGCCTAGATTTCTTCAAGCAAACATTAATAGACTTTCACAAAGTTTTAGATCTCTCCAAAAATCCAGAGTAAGTCATTATAATAACTCGACATGTGAGTGCAAGAAAGTCGTATCTGCAATAGCTGCCATTTGTCATAAAGTTTGATTGCACATTGTATAATCTTCAGTCTTGGATCAGTGGCTCTTGAAATGGTTCTGTCACCTGAAGAACCATTTCAAGAGCCACTGACATAAGACAGGGAACTTTTGAGGGATTTTTCATATTCTTGTGACAAGGTGTTTAATAAATATAACTTAGGGCAGCTATTGCAGATATACAACTTTCTTGCACTCACATGACGAACTGTTTGATTCTCATATCAAGACTTATTTTATACCAAGTATTTGTTGCATAAAAATACATATAATGACCTAGACATTTGCTTCTCTTGTTCCCAGGTACCTATACTTTGATCAACACTAAATAGGCAGGCCTCTTCACATCGTGAATTAATACAAAAAAACGCAGTGCGTAGCTGAACACAGCACATACTGCAGCAGGCGCAGTGCGTTTCACATGTGTGACTCGATCAACGGTATCCATGTCACACATGTGGACAGGATTAGATTTGCTTGCAGATGAAAAGTCTTAACAATTCCTGCTTATTTAGTGATGATCAAAGTATACAGGGAACACAGTCATGCTTGTTTCCTCTGAGATGACAAATTTCTCTCCAATATCCTTGAACTTCCCCTTACGACAGCACATCGTCAAGCACGAGGTACCAATGAAGTATGAAGCTCCAGCCCCAGTACCACGAGACATCCCTGTTAAAGAGTCTGGTTTCATTTCTGGGTCTAAATGATCATATCAAGTTATGGCCTGAATCCTTTACATGTTCCCTGTCGGTGGGAAGTCTGCACTGCACATCCCTCACATAATCACAATGAATACTCTGGTAGTCACCAGTGTCTGGCTGGGGCCAAAGAACTGAGGTGTATAAAGGAAAGTATATTGGCTTATCAATATCAATGTAAAATATTTAACCTTTTCCTGCTGTAGGGCGTCTGGGGGACGGGGACGCCCTAAATTACTGTCAGCTCAGGCGTAGGACATCTCCCAGACGCCCGAACTAACACTGAAGTATAACTCCACTCACTGTCTCTTACCTTCAAAAACACTCTCCCAGGCAATGTGTACAGTTCATACAGGTGTATTATGCTGAAATCCCATTGAATTATATGTAGAATATTACTAAAGATAATTTGAATTTACTTTAGAAGTCAGTTAAGAGGTAAAATGCTTTCAGCTTGGGGCGGAAAAACTGGTCAGACTGGAAAGGGTTAATACTCAAAATATGTGGGAAATCCTTTCCTAAAATCTAAAATGATATATGAAAAATATTAACATTCAATATCCTGTAACCATGTATCGACCACAAGTTAATATATGCGCATTTCATTTTGTAATTGGGCAAAATTAACATATGTATGCTGAATTTTATTGCCTGGGGACACATGGGAATTGGATAGTAGTCAGAAAATAATGCAAGTGCATATGTTTCTTTTGCCATTTGCCAAGGGCGGGGGGGGGGGGGGGCACCGATATTGAGAGGTGGACATCATGCTTAAAAATGGCCATTAAAAACTGACTCTGACCGTTAGCCAGGATTTGAGGTCAGCCCCCCAAAAAACACTCTTTTTACAAGGATTTTTTTTGGGGGGTTCGTATGTTTAGTTTTCTCAAATTTAACCAAAACTCATACCCCAGTCAAGGATATTATTTCAAAATCTTGTATTTATAGAAAGCAAAAACCATACTAGTTATTATAAATATTATTGAAATCATTAAATTTTCTACAAAAACAGATTTGCAGATTGTGTGTACTGAGAGCGTGTGCAACTATGCAACGATAACAGAAATGCACTAAGCTCATCTTGATTGGTAGTTGGACTCATCATGAGATAGTCTTTCATACTACGCGAGGTGATTTGCACCAAGCATTTATTGTATTCGGATTTTCATATGTAGGCAATTTAATCATGACTTCATGTGTAGGCAATTTAATCATGACTTCTAGAAAGTAAAACCATACTAGTTATTATAACTATTATTGAAATCATTAAATTTTCTAAAAAACAGATTTGCGAGTTGTGTATACCAAGAGCATGTGCAACTAAGCAACAATAATAATAATGCACTAAGCCCATCTTGATTGGTAGTTCGACTCATCAGTCGCGTGGAAAGATAGTCTTTAATACTACGCAAGGTGATTTGCACCAAGCATTTATTGCTTTCGGATTTACATATGTAGGCAATTTAATCATGACCTCTATAATTGTGTTTACAGTTTAAAGTAACTAGATTAACTATATCCATCTTTCCATGGTTCATTAGTGCAATTAATATAGACAATAAGGTCAACTAAGAAGCGTGTAATTGCCTTGTATGATTATCTGTCCATAAAGTTACCCTTCAGTTGAACATTGGAAAAGAAATAATCTTGTATTGTTTGTAGACATGGTTCATGCATAATAATACCAAGAGGAGACCCTATTTCTTCATGAAATGTGTTATTTGTATTAATTCATAATTGACAGGGTTAGTACGTGTCCTTGAAAGTCTTTAAAAGACCTTGGAATTTTATTTTGCAATTTCCAGGCCTTGAAAGTCCTTGAAAAACTGACTTTTTTAAAAAAAAAAGTCCTTGAAAGTCCTGGAATTTTTGAATGTCGGATTGTCGAATTTGTCAAAAGAATTTACCATGCAATTATTTTTATTCAAAAATGAGCGAAAACAAATTTTTTTGTTGACACATATTCCGCTGGCCGCCGCTGATAAGAGGAAAAGTCCTTGAATTCTTCTCAGAAAAATCCTTGAATTTTGTAAGTGAAAAAGTGTACTATCCCTGATTGATTAACTTGAATACATTAAGGTCATTCTTGTGCAATCATTGTCATTGGCGTACGGGGGTCTAAAACAGCAACAACAGCAAAAATGGGATAAAGAGAAAAAAATAAAAACAATGGGTAAACAACGAAAAAAGGGCGCAGTAGTCCTAATTATTGCTCATAATACATCTGGCTACCCGTACGATATAGGCATGTGCCCCGAGCGACCCCGGACCCCTCGCCGTTTTTGACTAGGATTTATTGCGCACCCCGGGGGTACGCAATCCTGGCTTAGCACCTGATTGTTGTCAGTGTTTACAATGTCCTGGCATTAAAACGTTGGAGAGTAGTATACCTCTTCTGGATCAATTTATGCTTAGCAATATTCTGTAAAGTGAGTAAGTTTCGCTAGGGATTTATTTTCGCCAGATTGCAAATTCGCTCAATTCCTTGCCCAAATTTTATTTACCATTGTAACTAATGTAGAATGTTCTAAATCAGTGAAATTTAATCCCAGCAAAAATGCTGATAAGTTGAAATTAGCTAAATTTTGTCATCATCTTGTTTAGGCTTTCGCCAAGGAAATCCAACTTGGTGGTACCAAGTTAGCTAAAGGAAGCTTATCTTCAACAGGGCTCCAAGATGTTCTTTTTTAAATTAAGTTTTGAATGATGGAGGAAGACCGGAGTACCCGGAGAAAAACCTGCGGAAGCGAGCATGGACTGACAACCAAATACACATAAGGCACCAGGCGCGGGGCTCAAACCGGGGACCTCATTGGTGCAAGGCGAGGGAACCGCTGCACCAACCCGCTCCCCCCTTAGATTTGGCCTTGCAAAATTAAATCACTTTACAGTATTTCAGAAGATTTTTTTATTGAATTTCTGTTTATATTGATTTTTGATAAAAGAATGATATTTATTGTTTTTCTCAAGCATTTTATATTGCTTATTGAATTATTTGTACAAGAATTATGTGAGTAGTTAGTGATGAAATATGCCCTAATACAAACTTGCAACAATTAATTTGGATTAAAAAAGTTATTTCATTACTAACTACAAAATGATTATCCCATGGGGAGCAATGCATGATGGAAAAGACACTTCTTGATAGTCCAGTTGAGATAAACTGGTGCATAGATTTTACACGTACTTAAGTCTATTCTTTGATCAACACCAAATGGGCGGCCCTTTTCAGAGTGTGAATTGATACAGATGAGCATGTGCGTAGCTGAACAAACATTATTGCAAGAGACGCAGTTCGAGTTTAATGTGTGACTCGCGCATCAGTATCTATGGCGCGTGTGTAAGTGGGATTGTGTTTACTTGCGGATGAAGAAAACCCTCGTAATTCCCGCCTATTTAGTGATGATCAAAGTATAACATCGGATGGAAATACTCCCTTTCTTATTTTTGATAATGATTCAATGATAAATTTTAGAGCAAGCTTCCATGTCTCCATAAAAAAATTGCCTGCTCAAACCTTTCTCGAATGGTGTGGAGGATATCCAACCAACATGTTGGGGGAGGGACCTAATTGGTGAAAAATCAAATCCTGATTCAGATTTGAACCCATTATTGTAAGTTCCCATACAAGTGCTGGCATCCAATGGAGGTGTTAGCCAGAGGAGTGTCCAGGTGTCACTTTTGACACCCTGTTTTAAAATAGAACACACTAGAATTCTGATTTTATCAATTTTGTTCACAGTTTTTCACAGTTGTATACAAATTACATCACGACGATACAGAATGCTGACTCTGAAAAGGATTTGATGTTTTGGAAGAATAATAACGGTACAGGCATGGCAATGAATTGGCCAGCATTTGAAGTAAGTTCCCATTAAACAGGTACTTGGTGATATTTTACACTATTTAGTACTTGGTAATATTGATCACTATTTTATGATGTTAATGGCTTGATGCAAAACCATGTTTACATCATTTAACCCTAACTGATCATGTAACTTTTCTCATTTCTAGCCTATCTCCTCGAAAAGGGAAGGGTGCTGAAAAATGTGTGTTTTCACCAGGATTCGAACCAGTGACCTCCCGTTTCCCAAGCGAGTCATACCCGTAGCAAGCCATCGCGGAGACGCTGCTTGGCCAGCGATTTGGTCCCTGCATATAACCCCGTCTATGACGTATCGGGACTTAGCGCATTTTCGTGATTTTCTAAAGTGAGATTTAGTGAGATCTGGTTCTGTTAGGGTTAACCCACTGAAGTACAGCATAAAACCGGTATCTTTGGAGTTCCGAGGGACTTACAACATGTAAGAAATTCAAAAATATCAAGATTTGGTGAGTTCGGAACACAAATACACAGTCTACATGTAGCACCAGTGGTCTATGTCTACATCAGTGGTGAGAAAGTCATATATCATCAACTCGGAATCTTGGGCCCATGATTCTTACATGTGTCATGGTGAGCCATGCCAGGAGTAATTATAAATATGTGACATGATCAAGGGAAATGGGTCACATGTTGGCAACTTTCAGTTTTGATTTTCTATCAATAATAATAATAATCTGCACTTATATGGCGCTCTAACAAAAACACAGCGCCTTACAAACAAAATTCATGCAAAAATGAAGTCAAAAAGGAAAACAAATACAATTACTTGAACAAGTAATGAAGTTTAAAAGTAGGCACAGACAACGCCGCGCTAATCCGAATTTCCTACACATTCCATAGCTGTGGGGCTGCAATTAAGAAAGAATGGTTGCAGGACTCTTAACTGAGCGAGTAACATAGAGCCTGGTGAAATCGGATGAGGAGTGGAGTTCACGCCTACTCTCAATCGGTGCTTAGAGTGTTTCGCTCAACAAGGTAATAAGATCTCTGAGATACGATGGAGCGACATCATTCAAACATTTAAAAACATACAACATTAGTTTGAAATATATACGGTCCTTGATTCTGAGCCAGTGTAGTGAGTGCAACAGACCATCCGAGCACACATCCCGCCCGCAGCCATAGATTAGCCTGGCTGCCTTGTTTTGAAGGTATTGCAGCCGTATAAGATCAGATTCACGAGCGCCATACAACAATAAATTAGCGTAATCTAGGCGGGATAGGAATAGTGCTCAAACAGCATGGTTGCAATCATCCTTGGTAATGAAACGACGTATTTGCCACAAATTACGAATTTGATAATTAACAGTTCTACATAGCATATTGATATGAAGAGACATATTCAAACCAATCATGTATTAAAATGCTACATTTTGATTTAAACCCCATCATTTGTGGTCATCTGGTTCCATTCCATACAACCATTCTTTGAAAATAAAAAACAATGAAAAACAAACAAAAAATTCTACCTGTATTGCACTGTTGCTCAAAATCAACCCAACATCCAACTCATTCCCCTTAATCATGTCACATACATTTGATCTAATTGGGGGGGGGGGGAGAAGAAACCAAGAAGCTAAGTAAGAAACCAGCTATTTTTTCCAAAGCACATCCAACGCATTTGGGGAAATGTAGAGATGTTGAGCTCAGAGAGGTTGTCTAAAATAACCCATTAATCATCGTGGCAGGGAGAAATCTGTAGATGCCTTGTCCCAGCCATCTGACATTGAAGATTATATACTTTGATCAATACCAAATAGGCGGGCCTTTTCACATCATGAGTTGATATAGATAAGCGTGTGTGTAGCTGAACACAGAACAACTGCATGAGATGCAGCGTGTCTCGTACGTATGACTTGCGCATTAGCACGTGTATAAGTGGGATTATGTTTACTTGCAGTTGAAGAAAAACTTAACAATTCTTGTTTATTTAGTGTTGATCAAAGTATAGTGATGGCAGGGGCAATGATGATGATGTATTCATATTAATCTATAAACTTCCTTATTCATAGAGTAAAATTGATTATATTATAATTAATTATAGCTTATAGCTAATTTTTTGTTTTATTTTTCATTTTTCTCCAACTTTGTGATATGCGTGAAACTCATTTTATTATAGGTCAAACAAAATCTCTGGGCAATGTAATTGCTCACCTTATAGATGACAATGTAATCAAAATACAGGGAGGGTGTTGTTTTGCTAGCAATTGGGCCCTGCACTCTGGATTTTTGTTGACACTGTCCAATAAATTTGTGACATATTAGACCTGTGATATATATTCCTAGATTTAACTCAAAGCTAGAATAATTGCTCACCTTATAGTGCGTTCGAAATGTAGCACTGTTTCCTGTTTATAGTCTGATGTAATTGTGATGCTGTTGACGACCAATTATGGCTTTTAAGTACATAGTTATATCTAGGAGCATGTCTCCATTAAAGTGGCTAAGGCGTAAATAAAAATATGTTTGTTTGCCCTCCACGACCGACCCGAAAATGCCAAAAATTGGGGTCGGTTATTTTTTTTTTTTTCCTTCAAACACCTAAAAAATGAAAACGAAAAATGAAAAATTTAGCAGAATAAAGTCACATTTAGTAGTGTAAAATGCATATTTACTCTAAGTAATGACCCAAAATCTTTGATGAAGCCTTGCATTGCTTGGTATTTGCGATAAAATCCATGGAATTAGATCATTCTTTAAAATATATGTGCAGAGTAAAAAAAAAATAATTATTAAATAAGATCGACCGACCGACCCAAAATTCTACAGGAGGGCAAACAAATAATTTATTTTTTTAGGCCTAAGTCCTCAGCAACGAATCTGTATGTGATATATATTCTGACTTGTAGCAGCATACTTACCTTAGGAGATGCCAATTCAATGAAAACAATTCAAGAGAAAGCCGAAATTTTACATAGCATTGACAAATATTTGTTTTCTGATAATATTCCAGGAATGGTCAGAAGAACTTCATTCCATCAGCAAGAAATCGGTCAAAGGTCATCTCAGCGGTTCAGGCGGCGATAACGTAGCAATCTCTTCCTATAGGTCTACCTCTGAATTCTCCAACAATGAGTATAATGATCCCACATTCAGCTCGCTAGTGGAAAGGTAAATTTCTTACTGCAGGTTGCAATCATTCAATCAAGTGCATGTTGAAATAGATGTTCCATTGATTAAATAATGGTGTGCATATTTCAGACAGATACTTGACGAATGTGTGTTAACCTATAACCGGCCCATATTTCTGAATTATCTGCTAAGCTTACTGGCTAAAGCAGGGGTTCTCAACAATATATATCCATGGGCCACATGTTCCAAACTTTTATTTCGAACATTCATGCTCGTGGACCAAATAAAACACTTTGATTGTGTGCATTTTCTGCATCTTTTGCTGCTGTTTGAACGTAACATTGGTGGGCTGCATTTGGCATGTGGTCACCTGTTGAGAATCCCTGGGTTTAAGTTATTTAAACCACCATCTTTTTTCAGGTATCATATTTCCTGCCATTTTATAAATTGACAGAGAATTGATAAAAAAAAATAGCATCCAGCAATGTTAACCAAAATCTATGGAAGTTTGAATGAGCCATGTGTAGCAGTATATTTCAATATACTTGTCAATATTGTTTGACAATAACCATATTTGCAATGCGTATCAGCGGGGTTTTTAGAATTGCTTTATGTAATGTAATTCTAGGACTATGAATGCTTCTTGTGCCTTGGCATATATGCTTAAGTTTATAACGCATCTATAAACTTAAAACAGTCATGGCAAGGATAGAAGCAGTTAAAGTGGCTGTACTGCTCTATATTAACTCTTTCACTCCGAAAAAAAAAAAATTCACCATCCGTCCTATTTCACCGGAAAACAACTATGAGTGCCTCGCAGAGACCTAACTTTATGACAGCATATGATATTTGTAGTGCGCAAGGGTTGTTCTCTTTGCTAATAAAATGATGGCACTAGATAGCTCTTTGGCGAATTTTTTTGACCAATTTGTAGTTTTTATTTTAGAGCTATTTGAAAAAATTGCGTTCAAGTAGAAATTCCGGCAAATCGTGCACGCTTTTGCGAGCCGCTCACAGTGGCTTGCCAGAGTGAAAGAGTTAAAGCAGTCTATCTGCCTTGCAAATTGAAAACTCCCACAGATTTTAACCAACTTTAATTTTCAGGAATTACTCAGAGACCTACCCAAACATTTACAATAATCCCTGCTAGACAATGGGAATTGCACTGAGTCCGGTATCTCCCTTCTTAATTTATGGTAGCGCTGTAATCGATAAGCTTTTGAGTATCGATATGTCAAAACACAAACATTCGACATGTCGATTAACATGATCGATAATCACACAGTTTGAAATACAGGCTTTAGTTACCAGTAACGTGTGTAAGCTTAACAGTGAAAACTACATGCATCATGCTGAGTATGCAAACAAACCTTTAATTACTTTATGAACATCTACAAATTCCATTTTGATCACACTTTTATTGTTCAAAGACATATTGACCCTAACCCTGGCACACCAAAGTGCATAGAAAACTACACCATACAGCAAAAAAGGCAATTTATTCAGCCCTAGCCAATACAGCATAACCTACAAGGTTTGTGTGTGAGTCATGCATGGATTGAACCTGAATCTGCAAGGACAGTGTTTGTAATCCTACACCATGCAGTTCAGGATACAATGCTGTGTGGTTAGAAATATGACTGTGTTGTCATTGTATGGTCCAGTAAGGTTTGGGTTAAATGAAATAATTCAGTTTCGACAATGCAGTAGCCATTTTTCATAATTCAACCACAGAGATTCACACTTTCGAGATATGCTTTCATAAACAACAGACGAATCAGTACGATGTTAGCTTCTGTGAACACTTTCTCTGATTGAATGTACAACCCCACACCAAGGTTTGAGACGGCTCCTTCTCTTATTTCACACATACAGTCTTAATTTTTTGGCCTCGGCCTTGACATCATTTAGTATCGATACTGCCATTTTGTGTATGGACATGTCGAAAGGTTCATAAATATTGCGACAATCGATACTGCAGACAATCGATACTGCAGACAATCAATACTGCAGACAATCAATCACAGCACTGATCTATGGATGCTAGGGTAAAGGTCTGAAAGTGATCAGTAATTAACATGCTTGAAAGGAATGGACAACTTTTACCAATCAAATCTGACTCTTCAGTTTAGGGGAGCAAGTACTTGAATTAGATCTTTGACTTTTTCTTGAGCATCCTTTGGCTTCAACTTCTCCTTTGTGCTATATTTTCTTGTGTCTATATTTTGTTATTGTCCTTCTTGATAAATATTTAATAACTCCTGCAGGTTATAAAATGATTGGTTGCATTTTGTTTAAGAGTCTAGTGTTAATGGCTTGTTACATTTTTTTACTGGTATAATCCACCAAACACACACCCACACCAATTAGAATTGCATGTAACCGAGGCAACACATAATCCCAACCGTTCCCATTCCTTTGTATTTTCTTTTGTCTCTTAATGCACGCTTCACCGTATATCGTGCAGGGATAAAAAGACGCCATATAGTATTTTTACCGAAAGTGCCGCCCGTCGAAGATCGCCAAGGTGAGCCATCAGCTAATGCGGTGGAATTTTAATAGAGTGTTCAGTTTCCGCTAGATTTTTTTTTTCTTCACGGGTTTTGGTTGATACATTCAAAATACTGATATTTCAATTGTTTTATGTTTTTTTTTGTTTTGTTTCAAGCGTTAGTGTCGTTATGGTTAGTGTGCATTTTGATGCTGGTGCTGCTTTGGCTAAGTACTGTAAATAGTTAATGTGTAGTGTTTGTGCTATAGATATTTATTTATTTATTCTTTCTTTGTTGAGGGTTT
Organism: Ophiothrix spiculata; assembly: GCA_000969725.1. NCBI lineage: Eukaryota > Metazoa > Echinodermata > Ophiuroidea > Amphilepidida > Ophiotrichidae > Ophiothrix > Ophiothrix spiculata. Next base: position 32,400 of record JXSR01S026339.1, on the reverse strand, counting down.
TACTGGTTTAGTAACAAGCTGATATGGGATTCAGTTTACATTAAAAATCAAGAGAAGTTTTCCAAAACTGATTAAGTTTAAGTTTAAGAATCAGAACCACTACGACATAAGCGGTAATGTTGTAGTGGTTATTGTGCATTTTCCAAAACTGAATTTGTCTGTGTGGTGCCGGACGGAAATAAAACTTATAAAAGATATTTCTCAGTTATATCAATTCGGCGGAACTCACAATTCGGATACGTATCCGAATCCGTATCCAAATTTATATTAAAAACAGCTGAAACGGGATATCATCTGAAATGAATATTCGGCTTCGTTGAGCACCATACCAGTATATATAAAAGATTATCATCAAGTTGTCATCTAAATTCTAAGAAAGTATTGGCCAAATTATTTTGCCTTCTGTGATAAGAAGCTATCAGGACATGTTTCGAAGCTGTTCCGCTGAAATTGCACAGATGAAAATGACATTTCCTCAGATACATTTATCATAAATGCAAGAAAGATGTTCTACATGTACTTGAAAGCTTGCGCTATCGATTTGTTTCCTGCGCCACGACAGGCGTATCAGAATTCAGAATATCCTTATTCTGATACGGGTATCACAATTTGGATACGAAATGTCCGTGGGTATCCGAATTCGGATACGTATCCGAATTGTGAGTTCCGCCCGAACTGATATGATACAATCTATAACATGTATCTTAAGTATGTGATGGAGTGATATATATCAACCACAACTAAAACTCTGGAAGACTTTCTATTGATTATTGGTTATTGATTGTTATCCTGTTATCCACTAATCGGTGTGTGTTGCTCAAGTGTGATCCTTTGAAAGTGAGAAAGGCCCTCTAATGTATGCATAGAAATTTCCTTTACTTTATTAACAAGATGAAGGAAAAATAGAAAATTTTCTATAGGTTTTTATTGTCTCGCCTGAAAATTTTTCAGTAAGAGACATACCATTCCTTAAAACCGTCTGCTGTATGGATTAAACTTAGACCATAGAAAGTACTTGACCCAAGGTCAAGGTCTGTCAAGGTCAAAAGGTCATCTGAGGTCAAATTTCCAAAATTGTTCAAAAAGTTGACATGAGGTCATCTGAGGTCATGTTGAGGTCAAGGTCATAGCTCATGAACACCTGACCCCACATGGATTAAACTTATACCATAGAAAGTACTTGACCCAACGTCACTCCTACCCTATCCTACTCCACCGCACAACTGAATGATGATTAAGTAGGCGGTCGATACGCAGGCGAGACTACTGGTTCGCGAACCATCTTGTTACCAAAACCTTTTCGTTTGATTGTAAAGTGATGATTTTTCAATATGTGGAAAGACTCACTTTGTAAAGAGTGCATTGCTCATAGATTTGAGCGAGTTTTGGAAAACTGCTCTTAATTGATGTACATTGCAATTTACTTAAAAAGGGTGATTTTCGAGGGGAGCTTTGGAAAACTGATCTTAAGTGTTGTATATAAACATAGCAAATATTGTAAAAAGTTTTTTTCCAAAGTTGTTGGCTTAATTTTGTTGCAGAATATTATCATACGAAAGCAAGAAGCTTAAGAAATTAAAATTATATAGTTTAGTTTCAAAATATTGTTTCTTTCAAATTTAAAAAGAAGTAGTCAAGTGATTTCTGCTGCCGAGGCATATGATATTTGGCCTAGTCATGGAGATTTTTCAAAATCAGTAGTTTAATCTTGTTACAGAATATTATATCATACTAATTATTACGCAAGAAGCTAAAGAAATCAAAATTAGTTTAGATTAAAAATATTGTTTTGCTTTCAAGTTTAAAAAGAAGTAGCCTAGTGATTTGTTCTGCCGAGGCATATGATATTTGGCCTAGTCACAGAGACTTTTTCAAAATCATTAGCTTAATTTTGTTACGGAATATTATCATATTAATTAAAGCAAGAAGCTAAAGAAATCAAAATTAGTTTAGATTCAAAATATTGTTTTGCTCTCAAATTCGAAAAGAAGTAGTCAAGTGATTTGTGCTGCCGAGGCATATGATATTTGGCCTAGTCACAGAGATTTGAGGCCACCTCACTTTGTCGCAACCACTTTGATTGTAGTGATCAATTATTTTATTAGAAGTTATTTTTGTTGGCCCTAAAATAAAGTTATTTTTGTAGACGAAAGCACCACATGGTGTCTGTAAGACAAGCTGTCGTATTTTAAAATACAGTTGAGTTAGCTCAAACCGTAAGGTGCTCGCTTGTGGTGTGCGGAAGGTCCCAAGTTCGAACCCTGCTTGTGCCAAAAGTTGAGTGTGCTTGAAATTCCCTTGGACAAGAAACTAACTGCTAATTGTCTCATGGAAACCCATATGAAACTCAGGGAGCTGATTCGGGCAGCTATGGTACGTATGTGGGCTGATCAAGGTTCAGCGCCCCTAGAGTTTGCCGCAGAACCTGAAATGATGCTTGGTGTGGAATGGAGCTTACTTGGGCCACAGTGGTAGCGAACACCTCTAAAGTGTGCAGAGGCCGCATGGAATTACAAATCTTGGAGGCATAGCGCACTATAAATCCTCAGTATTTATTTTTTTATTTAAAATGATCAACAAGTTTTATCAGTAAAGAGACTTATCTGATTACAAATTTTTAAGCAATTCAACAGGTAAACCTGATGAATTCACCACTATTTTCCCTGTGTAACAACAGATAACACCCTTAAAGAATCGCACAATGCCGTGACCAAATAGTGGTCGCGGCAAAGTGAAACAAACCAGACTGATGAAAGCCTTGGGCTCTTTAAGCTGAATTCATAAACGAATCGCATCCATTTTGATCAGATACGTTTCCAATAATATCCATCGCAAACAACCATCACGATCGAATTCAGTCTGAAAATGCCAACCAATTATGAGAGCCGACTTGGTGAAAGCACAATGAAAGTTCAGCTTTTCTCTACTCGATTTGCATTGAGTGACGCAAATGCTGTTGCCTTTTGGTATCAATCTATTGGCAAGCTCAGATATCCATTGCGCACATGCTCCATGCGTTTGCATTGAGTGCAAATTCAGCTTAAATCATCTGACGCTTTCAAAAATGAACGAACCACTAAATGGAAAATATCGAGGGTCGAGAGCCAGAAGGCCGTATCTGCAGGAAAAATAAAAGAGCCAAAAGGCTGTATTTGCACTTGCAATACGGCCTTTTGGCTCTCAACCCTCGATGTGAGGGAATAAGAAATTAACTCGCATAAATTGTTGTAAATGAGTAAACTTGTATTCTTCTATGCTTTAATGTTTAAACTGTTTATTTTATGTCTGTTCAGCTTAAGCTCAAATTGACACAGTATAATGATCATTGCAGGATTATGCTCTGAACTATTTGTGTCATTAGGGAAACATTGTGTGTTGTCTGTGTTGTTGTTTTTTTTGTTGTTGTTAATTTTAGATGACTTGAAATATCAGTAGATTTTTCCTTCAGCACAAGTTGATTAACTTTTTAATCACCAGTTTATTGATTCAAGATTTCTGTATTAACTGCTTTTTAAATGACATCCAGGTCTTTGTTGACCAAATTAGGAAAATGTCTTTCTAACCTTTCTTTTTATCTGCATGTCACACCACTTAGCTATATCCCTGTTTGACACCTTCCACATCATTAAAGGGACAACCCCTGGTTGCATGTTGGATTAGACCTAGGAAACATTTGTATCCAAGCAACAACATATATGTAAATTGAAAAGTAAAAAAACTGAACAAAGTATGCCTTAATAAATCACAATTTTGAATGTGCTTCCAATATTAAGGTGTTGGATTGGGTGTGTAACAATTCTCATTAATTGCATGAGTTATATCTAGGGGTTGGTTTTAGATTAATAGAATTTTCAAATAAATTTGATTTATCTTAAGTTAGAAAACTAATTTATATATCATAACATTAAATTTATCAATTATCTCTTAATATGTTGATAACCTATTAAATAATATATAAGTTACCGGTAATTAACTTTTACAATTCCAATATTTTAAGTACACAGTTTTATTTAAGGAATCAACACACTTATACTCACGCTTGCCGGCACATGTACACCTAGAGACACACCGTCGCCCAATACTTGCATTTAATGACTTGACTCATATTTTACACTCTGCATTTCTCTACTTCCATCTTGCCCATCTCTATCTCACAACTAGTGGTAGCCCACCCCCACAAACACCATCTGATAAATGGCCACACTATGACAACTTCGACACTTTATCACCCGATGAAAGGTACGCCACACTATAGGCCATTAAAAAATTTACTGGACAGTGAAAACAACAATACAGAGTGCAGGGCCCCATTGTGTTTAATGCAACCTGTACCATGGATTTTTGTTTACATTGTCCAATAAATTATTATTTTGCCTATAGTATTTACCCACTTGTTTGCTGCCCTCTTGAGGTAGTTGTTTGCAGCCCTATTGAAATGCTTGATAGGTGAAATGATCGTTTATATTTCCAATAATCCGTTTGATTGACGTAGAATTGATGTTGTCAAGTTATAATTTTAGTGAATCCCAAATAAATTTGATTTTGACTCTCAGTTTGTGTTTGACCCTCCTCTTTCTTTGTGACTCAAATTTAACTTTGTGATATAAAGATTTAGTCCATGTTACATATTTGTCATTCAAAATATGTGTTAAACGGTTTTTGACTCAAAATTTTCATTCAAATTTGAGGTGTGGTGGAACTTCCGTATGTTGTGGTCCTTCAAAAGATTGATTCTTCACTGAAGGAAAACATCAGGGCTTCGAAATCCGCAGTAATGCGGCTGCGCCGTTCCCAGAAAAAAAATTAGTAAGCTTAAAAAATGATGATAATATAAAGTCAATTAATAATAATAAATAAAATCACAGGAATTTCTAAGGATAGATGATATTTTCTAGCAATATTGAATGATAAAATACCAAATTTTAGGGTGTATGTCAAATTACAGTCAAAAACAAGCAAGTTTTTAGAGTGACTCATGCATTTTTTCATAAATCTCATAGAAATTCTCATCAGTACATTAAAAGTTCCCAGAAAGGTTTATTTTTTTTCTATACCCTGGAAAACATCTTATTTGGTTTTACTTTAATATACTAAGCATATATTTTGTACCCT
>JXSR01S026336.1:56293-67507 GCA_000969725.1 Ophiothrix spiculata | reverse complement strand
TTGGTATAGGTGTACGGCCCAAAGGACTTACAGAACGGGTAGTTATGAAAATTAAGGTCTTAAAAAGAACTGATTTTTTTTGCTGTATTTGGCAGTTAATATGATAATATCGGCCGACATGTTGGAGTGCTCCCCATGCCCCGGGGCTATAGGGCCATGGGAGACTGGGGTAGCTGTGTTAGTAGGCCTAATCTTACAAATTACTAGTTCAAATACAACGACGGGACGAGCCGGGTCGGCACTTAAAATTATCATGTCTGTTGTGCACATTTCTACTAATTGCTTCAAAAATAATCACTAAATCCACGTTCTTTGACCCCTAAATTTGCATAAAACCCCAAATTTTCCAGGGCTTCGCCCCCTGGACCCCACCAGGGGGCGTTGAAATTACTAGTCCCAAAACTAGTCCCTAAATTTGCATAAGACCATATGATAAAACCCAAAAAGGGTGTTTCCCCCGTGGACCCTCACGGGCCCTAAGGCGGGCCCCTGGACCGCACCTGTTACACGCTACGCTCGCTTTTCTCGCTTCGCTGCCATGGTCGACAGGGCCGCTTTAATATTTTTTGCCACGGCCGGTTTGAGAACCCAGTCCGCCCCTGCTCCAAGATGTTTTTTAAATTCAGTTTTGAATGCAGGAGGAAGACCGGAGTACCCGGAGAAAAACCTGCGGAAGCGAGCATGGACTGAAAACCAAATGCACATAAAGCGCCGGGCGCGAACCCGGGCGGGACCTCATTGGTGCAAGGTGAGGGAATTACCGCTGCGCCAACCCGCTCCCACATACATTTATACATAAATGAGCAACATTTCTTTTGTCTTCCAAGTCTATCATTTTCGATTTTATAAAAATCTCACCACCTCATGACACACTGCCGATATGATCTTCTAAATACAGCATCATTATAAAAAAATAAATCATACTATTGGGTAATCTAGATTATTCCAACTATCCAAAAATCATTTATTTCAATAACTGCTTTTCTCCAGTTATGTACAGAGAAACAATAAATAATTAACGTCTACAATTTTGATAAATTTCGAACTCGTTTCTAGTGTTTTTGTCTTTTCCAAGACACATCCACAATTCGCACCACTCTGACATTGTGGTACAAATTATTTCTTTACATAGAATGACACTACTGACAGTCATGCTTTTAAAAGATTCACTCATATCAGTCCCTCGGCTATTATATCAACTGACTTCGATCGTCTTGGGTAAAGCTGGGTAAGTTACAAGTATAATTAAAGACATTAGCCACGATTCACTTGGGTATGATAACTTATTGTGAATGACCGTAATCATTGTTAATAGAATCAAAACAAACAAAATCATATCACTTGCTCTAAAAAGACAATTTTCAGCAAAATTCAATTCTTAGGATTCTATCAGCAGTGTTTCTATTTTCCTAAAGTTCAAGATTCCAAATGTACTTCTGTTGATTCTGGTGAACATTATTCTTTAGGAAGTTTAAATGTACTTAACAACCTGATCTCTTCACTAAAATATATTGTTAGCAACAAAGAAGAATTTAGTAACTTATTCTAGAAACACTATCACTGCACTGAATTTCTCATTCTCCGGAGAATGAGAAATTCAAAGTACAAACAACTGTCTGTTCGACTATAAATGTTCAAGTTCATCAAGAATGGTTATAGATATTAGTTAGTAGTTGGAAGTACTTTCTAAAAATGCAATAAAATCAGTAGGTGTTGAGGAAAGTTGACCTTTACTTTGGTTATCATGGCTAATGCCTTTAATTCACACATTTTCCTGTGTATTAGGCAAATTATTTTACTGCCTTTTATTAGGATTAAACATTTGTCATCTTGAGTTATTTTCTACTACAAACCCACCCCATGTGAACTTGAAATTGACAGGTTGTTTTATACCATAGTATAGGGTACTTCCTTCTCTTTCCATTATTTAAAGCTGCATATATTGCAGATATTTTTTTCCATCGGACTACCATCTCCTACCCTTGGAATTTTTTCGGCTTACTCTACCCCATGCTAGGAAGTAATAACAGAAATTTGGTCATCAAAATGACCAAACATGATGTAAAAGAAATTACTTAGATAACCGAAGTTGTTAGGAGGACGTTTCCCCTTAGGAGGACGAGCGTTAATATAGGTCTATATGTAAATCGTTTTTATTCATTAACTCTACGTTACTTCTTTGTTTCTATTCACGTCTCAGCCACATTCTGTCTTTTTAAGACTTCTAAATAAGTTACAATGTTTTTGCTTTGCATAGCAAACTTATGATACATATTGCACTTTAACGTATACATGCACATATATGAACATGTTAAACATTCTTTGTACTAACAAAAGACGCGCCACAATGACAATCATATCATTACCGCCACATATTATCCACAATTTTCTCAATCAGCAATACGTTAAACATCCAAACATGAGAAAAAAATCATACACATACATATATATCAGTGAACAAAAGTCAATATTAAAGCTAAAATATTGTTAATTTACAGCAGTTAATGTTATAACTTAATTATGAGTACAATCATTTACCCTGTCTTTCTCGAAATGGAAGGAATTCGTCTTTAAAAAGTTTACAAAAGTGCATTTTGACTATACAGGCAAGCAATACAAAGGGTATAGATTCATGGATGTAAAACTGAGTAACAAAGTTGAAAACAAACTTGAAGACAATTCCATCTATGGTTTTAAACATGCAAGAGGTATAATTGAGAAGGACTTGTTTTACGTTTTTTTAAATACTCATAAACTTCACAGAAATGTTCACGTTGATAGATGTAGTAGGAATAATATCCCCGTGCTTTTTGTAAAGATTGTACATTAAAGTATAGACCATATCGATAATTGACATAATCCCGCCGTTGATGGGGTAAATCCACAGAATCGGACGGGGAACGGAGCTCAGAGCGAGAGCAAGTAGTGTGTTTATCATACTTGGCCTCGTTCTGACTTCCGATTCCCCGTCCGGTTCTGTGGATTTACCCCATCAACGGCGGGATTATGTCAACTATCGATATGGTCTATAGGAAAACAGATACCAACGTTTTACGGAAGTTTGGTTTCACGCTTTTTTTTCGTTATGGTCTACGGACGGCGGACCTAAATTTCCGGGGACTATCATTACTTTCACACCTGGCCACTGTGATACCACGGTAAAATTAAAACAATCCCTGTATCGTGTTTTTAAGTAATAATTAAAAATATACAAACATATATTTCCAGTGGAACTTGATAATAAAAATGTATATAAAAACTTATTACGAGTTGAAATAATAAATAGTTTAATGTTTAATATCCACTGGAAATAAATAATTTGATATTTAATAATATTTTAAAAAACTTAAAAGTGAATATCATGAAACACATAATACTTGTAATGTTTGAATACGAATAGACATATGTGTATTATAATTTGCATTACTTGGCAAACGGTGGAATTATCAGATAGATAGAGATCAGAAAGCCCAATTTGTATACAGGATGACAAAATAATAAAACATTTTTTGCCAAATGCTAAAACTCCTAATAATATAAAAAATCACAGCGTTATCGTATAAAAACCTACAACTTTAGATGTTAGAATCTTAAAATTTGTCAATTTCGTTGAGTTCTATTTCTGTTTGAATCAAACTTAAATTTGTTTACAAGTTTATTGCCATAAGATTACTAGTATACAAAGATAAAAACCACTAGCATGTTCGATTTAATAAATGTGTGATTTTTGACAAAATTTGCCTATTTCAAGTATTTTCGGAGCGATAATGAGAGTCTTCAACCAACCCTCCTCAATACATTACTCCTATTCTGCCCTACAAAGTAAAAATGTAGTATGTGTATTACAGATGCATTGCAAGCTACTTCCTTTTCCTTTTCTGAACAAATTAGCAGACGATCAATTCTCTCTCACTACTAAAGGCAGTATCTACAGTATTAAATACAGGTACATACAACCTTCTAGCATGGGATTGGGTTAAAGTGAAATTGCATGCTTAATGGAAGTATCTGCTATGCTTTTTAGTTTGTAGGGCAGTATTTACTTTTGGTCTTGAACATCTGACATAAAGATTCCCCTCTCATTCACAATACTTATGTACACAATTGCAGATTGAATAATCACTTTGAAAAAAATTAAAGGGGTAATCTGCACGAGAGTGCAAATCCAGAAGAATACGCATCTCCGTATTAAAGCCGCTTTGCAGTTAGTAGTCTGTAGTCTGTGGTTCACAGGCGGCAGATCCGGATCTGCTGTACAGCACTCTGCGTGCATGCGTAATCTGGATCTCGGAGATGCGCATACGTCTGGATCTACACTCTGTGTAAATTGCCCCAAAGATTTATTGTGCTTTCTTTCTTGCGTCCCCAGGATTCAAGTTGACGTCGAGTGCCTGTCAACCCTTGGCATGGGTGAGTTCAACAGTCCCATTGACACTCGCACAAGTAAACTGGTTTTTCTATTAGATGATTTAATATAATGTTCTGCAATTTTGTTCCTTAATCGGAATTTAGGAACATTAATTTCATATTATGAAAAGAGTTATAGAAATTTTATGGTGTTTTTCTGAAAAAAAATAACAAAACCAGATACAATGAAGGAGTATGAAATACAAAAATAGGTGTATTTTTTCGTTGTTTGACAGGAAAGTTTATAGATACACTTATTATAAATATTTATGTATATACATGAGTTGTTATCTATTATAAAAATACAAGAACATTTCAAAACAAGCGATAAGCAATTGTCATCTTAACTAGCAATTGTAGAACAACCATGCATTTTAACATTGATGAAACGTTTAGAAATTTTGATTAAGAACAACTCTACGCAAGTTAAAAACGCCTTGTAGATTTATATTAAAATGTATACATTCGACAATTACAATATGTTTCAAATTGCCACACCATACGTATCGTATAACCCTGCAATTAAATCACAGTTGTTAGCGTAAGTATGCTTTAATGAAAAATGGACACCCGTCTTACATGTCTTAGGTACCAGAGCAAAATTCGGCAACTTTACAGGTGTAATGAAATACAGCGTCCGTGTGACTGAGTGTCCTAGCTGATATTCAATTGTGTAGAACGTACTTGTACATTTGCGATCAATAAATTATTGATTACGATTTATTCCATGTAGTTCAATTAGACCCGGACTCTTGGTTATGGGAGACACTAAGTCTCATTACACCGGTTTCAAATGCTACAGCAAAACTCGGTAACTTTACCATTTTTCCCGGTACATACAGCCGTAACATTTGTTTGTTACGGTTCACCGTAACATTTTCATAACCCATCATCTTAAGTAACTAGCAAGCTATCAAAAGTGTAAAGCTTATGGCATGTAATTGCGCCACTATTATCTTACATTAATTTCTTTTACTAAATTGCCCTTATACATTTTAAAGTAAAACACAATGTGTATTTATCATGCAAAACACAATATATGCATTTCAGAAGCATGCAAACACAATATATGTATTTTAAAAGCATGCAAACACAACATGTGTATTTTAACAGTTTGCAAACTATACTTTGATTTACCTTTGAAAGTCTTTCACAGAATCACAAACTAAAGTAGTACCTCCTATATCAAAACATAATGGTACATACAACCATCTTGCATGGGAGTGGATAACGTGAAATTGGACGTATCTACTATGTTTTACAATGGCAGATACTGTGTTTTGACATTGTAAAGCAGCTCTACTATGGCAGCCGCATTTTGCTCTGGAAACAATGTTTTTCCCCTTCTCTAACAGTGGTGTAACTAGATATTTGAGAGGGCAAGCTACCAGGGCCAAGACAATCAATTGGTTCATCCATTTTTCCAGTAAGAAAGAAAATATTTCTGTGAAATAGCGCACTTTATAAGTTTTTAAGTGTTGACAAATTTTAGAATATTTTGAAAGCAAACCCATAACAGGACCAAATTTTGCACCGTTGCATTGCACTATTGCATCAACAGTGTGCTCTATATTGAAACTTTACACTTTCTTGATTCATTTTTGGGTTCAGTCGGGCAGACATTTTGTCAGAGGGCTCCCGTCCCCTACCATCCTGCTGGTTGCGCCACTGTTATCTTACATGTGGAACATCTCTTATTTCTAATAATTTCTTTTACCAAATTGCCCTTATACATTTTAATTTGGAAAAAATGACATGCATCAAATGAAGTAAAATATCCAATAATTCCATCACCAAGAATTATTATCTGTAAACATTTTTCTCATTTCACTACAATTGCACATGATTTGTTTGAAAGCATTAATCTCATTTCTTAATTTACACTTGTTGCACATTCGAGGTATTGGTAATCATAAAATCTACGTACCTCCTGTGTCCCTTACAACAGTGTCATCTCTCAGTAAAGAGAAGATTTCTTATTTAATTTCAAAAGGTACTCAAGTTTTGTTGAAAAGCTGTATGGAGTTGATGTTCTTCAAAGTAAAAAAAAATGAAAGTCCAACTTGGTATTCAGTTGTAAAAAGCAGCAAATTCACATAGTGCATGTTCTGTATTAAGAATAAACTATGAAAGAATCTTACACAGCCTCGTTGTCAATATTATCTTCGAGTTTTCAGCAACAATCATATCAATTGCATATCAATATATGTACTTCATCTCTTCTTGGACAAACCTGTTCTTAGAAGCAATCCACAAAGTTGAAATCATGATGCCAATTATTCAGTCCTATAAGGATCTTCGTCTCTATTAAACAACGGGGAAGTTGAGATCGATTTCTTCAGTCTTCTGAGACTCCTGATCTGGATTTCCTGAGGAGGATCCACTTTCGTCACTGATCTGTATTAAAAAATATTAACAATATTATTAAATTTTAAATGTAAATGGTTGTCTACCATGCTATTCATCCGGCCGTTTATTCACATTCAGCACTTAATGCATTAGATTCTGCTATTAAAAAGCTACATTATTTTCCCAAGTAAATGTTGTGTATCATAATAGGATGGATCCATCATTTGCCGGGTTTGCCATTGACAGAAGAAAACAATTGTTAAGTTGTTCAATTCACCTATATATTAAACAGCGTTGATTTAAACAACTGTTCACTCTTTAAAAAAAAATGTTTAAACTTTGAACGACACTGTTTAATGGGTGAGATGAACAACAGCATTGTCCATTTATATGTGTTAATTTGTTTCCTTTGTGCTTTTTTATATGGATTAAAGGTCCCGGTATTTGTATCACTTATCTATTCGCATCACATACAAACTTATTATCCAAGCACATTATACGTTTCAATTCTCCACGTCAGTGGGCACGTCAGACACCAGATTCCGCATCTTTTTCTAGCTTTAAATATAAAGTGAGCAGGAAGAGTTCTACAGAGCCAACTTACCCTTTCTTGCAAAGGTACATGTAGTCTCTGTCTCAAGGCGTGCTGTTTTCGCAGAGAATGATATGCCAGCCATACACAACCGGTATGGACAAAGACAAAGACGAGTAATATGCCTACAAACACGTAACGATACTTGCGAAGATCGTAGAGAAAACACGCTCCAGATTTTCCACAGCTGTCCGTTTCATGCAGAAGACACGCAGTATCAATAGCAGCACCAAAATACATAGGACCTAGTAGATTGCCTGTAAGTTGGTAAGGTTGACAAAATGTCATATGGGTATTTAGTTAGCTGGTTAGTGGTTAGCTGGTTAGTCCACTAAGAGTAGTAATGGATGTCAATGGGATTCCTTCTGGTCACACATTTGCATCTAGCAACAAATGACTGTTGAACTACTGCTAAGCCCGTCTCAACACAGATGTCAGTTCTGACGTTGTGGAGAACATCTCGGAGCAACCGCATAACAATTGTACTAATAATTTGACGTTAACATAGCTACATAAACACACTCACATTAGTGTTGGCAAAATAGGGTTCTTTTTTAACATTAACTTAGGGTGAACTTTATCGCAATCATCAACTTCATCTTAAACTAAGAAACTATTTGGAAAAGTACTTCCTGCCTCAAACAAGTTGGTGTTGAACAATTTTGTTCTTCTCTTTACTACATGGCATCACCGACAGTCTTAACTTACTAAATATATTCTTGTCTTTTGAGAGAACCACGATGTTTAATGCATGAATCACATACTTGACATCACGTATTCGTGATTTACGGTAACACAATTATGCACCCCCAATCTTGGGACAACGCATTTCGTCATCGGGGGTACCTCAGTAAAGGCTTTGACAAATTGGTCTATACTTTAATTGTTATAATTAATTTTGTTTGTTAAATATACAAACAGACTCAATACTATTTACCTATATTTACCTAATAATCTCATAACAACAGCATTCATTCCTAGACCAATAGCCCGATCTTGTGTTTCAACACTCCTGGAAAGTAAGATTCAAAGATATTTTAAAATTAATAAATAAACATCCCATACCTCACAGAAAATCAAAGTATTTTCATATATCAATGCAACTACTTTACAACAAGTTGTATATATTTTTATTGACTAATAAAACATTATTGTTAAGGGTGCGTATTCTGTATGCTGACAGCTTTTGTTCTAGATATCACTGTACATTTTAAAGGGCACAATAAGTGTTTATTCATTTTTGAGGGTTAAACAATTCCGCCTAACAAAGTAAACGAAAAAAACCGAAACATGAAAGCTATTTTCTTCTACCTTGGAAGACACCTAAAAAATAGACCAATATTTGCCCTTACCCGGACGCTTACCCATCAACTAAAGACATATATCAACGTATGAATTACCACACAACCTTCCAGCGTGGGAGTAGATGGAAAGGAAGGTTTAATGGATCTGCTATGCTTTACATTTGAACAAATTATTACAAATATTTGAAAATGAGAACAGCCGAACACTTACCTTAGTGTGACCATGTAGTTTGGGTTCTGTGACAGGGCCATACAGAACCCACATATTGCATATATAATGGCATAAGGTATAACAGTTGCGCACATGTCTAAGCATTTTCCTAGCGTTGCACTACCAAATGAAATATCTCCACTGCCATCCAGGAATGGGATACAGCTGCAATTTTCAAACGCCTGAAGTGAATAATGAACAATTATCAGATTTGACTACCTTAGATGAAGTTTTATATAGTGTTTCTGTTTTGTCGGTTATAACAGATGTTCAATTGTTTGATCAATTATTACATGCATAAGCTTTAAAATTAGATACAAATTTTGCTTAAAAATCCTCAATAGAGTAATTAAATAAATGGTAAAAATACATATTGTTCTATGGGTAGTTTTACTGGTCAAAGGTAGGTTGAGTGACCATAACCATCCTATTTTGATTCTGTATTCAAATTGAAAAGTCTCATCTTACACACCCAACAGTGTAGTTATTGCCAGAATAAATGCGATGATCACTTTCTTAAACGTAAATTGGGATATCTTCAGTAGCCTTAATACAGTGATTCTAATTATCTTTCTATATAACTTACCAAAAATAGTACTGAAATCGTATCTTTAAGAACTACTTACATAATTCGTATTGATCGTACTTAGTAATGAATTAGTAAATCTCTGAGCTGAACTAGAACATAATACTTGAAGGTAGTTTCAAGGTAGTATTTGAAGGTAGATGAATAATTAATAACCTTGAGAACACAATTTGATACGATGAGTTCTTAAGATTGTTCAAAAACAACTGCGGTCTTCACTCTAATTCGCAAGTGTAGAAATCTCAAACTTTTTAACACTTTTGTTTCTACAAATAGTCTCCCTTCTAACAAAGCTTAAAAGCTTTATACTTTGACATAGTTTAAATGATTAATCAATAGTTGTTTAAACTTTTAAACTATAAATGGTTACAGGTTTTAAACTGTAGCTGGTTTAAACCTTAAACAGAACCATGGTTTAAAAACTTAAACTGTTGTTGTTTAAATTGGATATTGGGTATATCTGTGTAAAATAATATGTTCGTGGTGATAATCACGTTGATGGTATTCATCTGGCTCAATTGGCCACGCATTGACGATGATGATCACGAAAGGTGCTGCATATCAATTAGTAATCAAATGCTAATACACATGGCATTGTACCCGCATAGTGCAGTGTGTATATTACGATAGCATATAGCATACAATAGCTGCAATGAATAAACTGTATTCCGCTATATCGTTCATTTATCTTTCTATATGTTTTACAAATATTCACATCCCGGTGTAATGAGACTGAGTGTTCCCCATAAACAGGAGTCCGGGTCTAACTGAACTACACGGAATAAGTCGCAATCACTGATTTATTGATCGCACATGTACAAGTACGTTCTACAGAGTTGAATAGACATTCACTCACACGGACGCTGTATTTCATTACACCGGCATGAATTTATAATCAAAATATATCTCTGTCTATATATGTCCACCACTGCAAGGTTTAGATGACAACTTTAAGTTGTATTACGGCACCTTTCGTGATGATCAGGTACGGTAGATACATATCGGATCCACCATTACGTCTAAACTTAACACAGTTTAAAGCTTCGCGCCACTTCTTATACTTAAATGGTTTAATCGCTTTAAAAGCTTTTGAGCTTGAACTTTTGGAATCTTTAAACGTCGTGAAACTTTATTTCTTAAAACAGCGCAATTTTAAATTTTGAAATTAGAGTGTTGTGGCTATTAAGCCCATGATATATGTGTGCTTTTTCTAACAATCATTACACGAAAAACAGTTCAAAGAAACAAATATGTTAATAAATCACATACCGTTTCATTGATAGCAGTATCACAACCAGCAAAGCATGGACTAGCAAATGTAATCCCATCACTGCCACAAACTGGTTCAAAATACCTCTGTGAACATTCACAGTCCCTATTGCACTCATTGTCCAAACTAAATCTTTGCCTTCGCAAAGGCCTTCGATGGATTGGACCATCAAATGATGTCTTTAATGGATATGTTGTGGTCAATCCAGCATAGTTGTTGTTTGTGCATCCGAGAGAAAAGAGAATTGGCAAGAGTAGACAAGACACTACAGCCATGGTGGCACTCATCAGTGCGCTTTTCTGTGGAGGAGTTGTTAGCTTCCATCTTTTGACTATAAAACCACCAAGTAAAATTCCAAATAGTGTCCCTGGTAAACACATTGCAGCTGAAAAACAAAAACAGACATTTTGAGCATGGATCAATTTCAACTGCCATTATCACAAGGTAAGAGAAAGGGACATAAGCATAGACCTTCAGCATTTTTGTTCTGTGCCA
>JXSR01S026335.1:244317-255976 GCA_000969725.1 Ophiothrix spiculata | reverse complement strand
CTGTTGTAAAATTTGATCGCCTTGATCAATTTCAACAAGTAAGGTGTCATTTTAAAGCTTAGAAAATGCTGCAACAGATGAAATGAAACAAATCAAAATTGATAACATCTTCAAAGTCCCCCCTGGACAAAAATGCTCACAATTAAGATATCTTACTTTCTCAGGTGTAAACACTTAGGCGTTTTAGTAAATATGACTGGAAATATATTCAAAGTCCACTTTACAATGATTTTGATCTAAGATTTGAGGTTAACTACGTTTTTTTTGGAAGTTAAGAAATAAATCACTTACTTTCACAGACCGTTCCACTAAATCCGCCTTTACAAACACATGCGATTGCATTGTTTGCATTCTGACATACGCCGTCATTCAAACAAGGGTTGCTACCACACCCATCAAATGCTGGAAAACAAACAAACAAATAACAATTACTGATTGCCTGATGACTGCATATAAGAGTGAATCTCTGTGCAGGAGCTAGAAGATCTATGGCATGCTTTATAAGCAGATTCATGTACAATTATTCCATGACAACTTGATTTGCTATTGCCCCATGTTTCCTGAACATTATTTTGACTAGTTTCAGAGTGTTAGGGAGATTCAATAGTGGGGCATCTGCAGCAGTACTGATCTTTAGCATTTAGTGGGTATATTCACTTTAGCAAGTTGGTTCAACATCACCATTGACACAATCAAATGCAAATTCATTAAGTCTATCAATAAATACATCATCTTTTATGGGGATATTCACTTGAGCATGTTGGTCTGACATAACCATTGACACAATCACATGCATATTCATTAGGTCTATCAATACAAACGCCGCCATTCATGGTATACTCACTTGAGCACGTTGGTCCGACATAACCATTGACACAATCACATGCATATTCATTAGGTCTATCAATACAAACACCAACATTCATGGTATACTCACTTGAGCATGTTGGTCCAACATATCCATTGACGCAATCACATGCATATTCATTAGGTCATAAATGGATATACTCACTTGAGCATGTTGGTTCGACATAACCATTGACACAATCACATGCATAGTCATTAGGTCTATCAATACAAACACCAACATTCATGGTATACTCACTTGAGCATGTTGGTTCGAGATAACCATTGACACAATCACATGCATAGTCATTAGGTCTATCAATACAAACACCAAAATTCATGGTATACTCACTTGAGCATGTTGGTTCGACATAACCATTGACACAATCACATGCATATTCATTAGGTCTATCAATACAAACGCCGCCATTCATGGTATACTCACTTGAGCATGTTGGTCCAACATAACCATAGACACAATCACATGCATATTCATTAGGTCTATCAATACAAACGCCACCATTCATGGTATACTCACTTGAGCATGTTGGTCCAACATAACCATTGACACAATCACATGCATATTCATTAGGTCTATCAATACAAACGCCACCATTCATGGTATACTCACTTGAGCATGTTGGTCCAACATAACCATTGACACAATCACATGCATATTCATTAGGTCTATCAATACAAACGCCGCCATTCATGCAAGGGTTACTGCTACACTCATTGATATCTGAAAAAAACAGAGATGATTTGATGTTTGCAGTCACCCAATTGAAATTAACTTAAGCGCTAGATATACTTCGTCATTTTTGTAGTCATTTTCATTCATAATTTTTCTTATGGTGGTTGGTTTTTAAGAATGGAGTAACTGTTAATTGTGAATGAGAATTTTCATTCTAAATTTTTACATTATGAAGAATGTATTAAATGGAAACCTATTTTTCACACCATTGCACATTTTCAAGTGCTTACTGATGGGTAGTATAATGTTTGATATTAATTCTACGGCCTAGATCTATTCATGGTAAGCTAATCTCTTCTTGCAATGATGGTTATGATTTACACAATGGTGAAATTGTACGTGGGAAAATGTTCATTCAGAATGAAGGTTTACACCATTCTTAAAAACCAATCACCAGGAGAAAAATTCTGAATGAAAATGTCTACAAACTACAAAAATGACAAAGTATATCTAGTGCTTAAAGCTATTTACTTTGACAAGTTTGTCCACCTGTAAAACAAGCATTGTTTATAGCTGAATTAGGTATTCAAACACGCTACAGAGTTGAATACCTTTCAACAATGAAAATCTTCCCGAAAACGTTGGAATTAAACTTAATGTTTTCAATTCAACAGATACTTATGTCTTCATAAAATATTTTGCATATTTTTATTGTGCAATTTAAACAAAAATCCATGTAGGGGTTGCATTTACAAACAATGAGGCCATGTACTCTGAATTTGTGTTTAAACTGTCCAATAAATTATTGTTTGACCTATAGGCCCTTACCTGTTGCACACTGGACCCCTGTGTAACCCGGTGGACATGTACATGTATACCCTCCATCATTGTTATTACAAACTTCATAACTAGGGCAAGGAGACTGGCTGCATTCATTCACATCTTAAAAATGAAAGAAAGAGAGAAAGGAAATTCATTATGAAGTGATATCGATAACAGTTCTTCAATATCTAGTTTGTTACATCAATGGTTGCTCCGTGCCTTGACTCTCTTCCATTTGTTTGTTATCCAGGTTGGTGCATATGGAACACATGAAATAGTCATAAATACCCATAGAAAACAAAGGCATGGAAGTATATTGAGGACTAATTAATGCTTCACTTTATTCTAAGTTTATTCATTTTTATCAGTTGGAGTTTTGATTCTGATCTTTTGCAAATTTAAAAAGAACGCATTTCTGCATGAGGTGCTCCTGAGTAAACTTACAAGAATCCACACATATTCTAATTAACTTCAATTTGTGAACAGATAACAAAAAATTTAAAAATTCAAATATATCATTATTTAATGAACATTTCTAAATACTCACCTGTTTCACAGAATGGTCCAGTCCATTGATCAGAACAGCTACACGCTGAGCTGGAACCCTGCACATAACATGTACCCTGGTTTTGACAAGGGTTAGGAGAATTGACACCACATAGCTCTGAAATAACAACCAAAAAAAAAGATGAAATTAACATGGTCTTATATTGTTTAAATGTCAAACTTCAAAAAATATCAGGAATGGAAAGTTATTTATTGTTTCTAAGGATACATCTCACATAGCTGATGACGCAAGATGGTATCTGTGCAAAAGGCCTATCAAGATATATAGTATAACTTAGTGATACAGAAGTTTCACTTTTTGTGATACAATTTGTTTTTAGTTTCTTGTAAAATTAAGGTGTCTGGTCCACGCGCCGTCCACGCGTACCAGTACGCGCTAGTTTCCGAGTTAGATGCGCATATACTCGGAGTTTTGTTAAGCTAAAAATTGCCATATTTTAATATTTTTCTGGAAAATTAGTTCAGCGACCACCAATTTTTATTGTTTTATTTGAAAGAACATACTTGGGCGCAACTTTTGTGAAAAAATTGACAAAAAAATGGGGGGAAGTTTTTGAATCAACACTAAATAATGACACTTTTGCAACATTTCCCATAGACCCATAAACCTCCAAAAATGCTGTTTTAAACCGACTCGCATGCAAAAACGAGTCCAGTGACCCCAAATTTTTATTTTAAAAATCAGTTCTACATCGATAAAATATCATTCATGCCGATTTTTACTAAAAAATTTCGGGCAGATGTATCATGGACCAGACACCTCACATAGTGGATTTACATGAGCACAAATTGCTTGGTGAACTGCAATTGGTTTTGCTTTAAGCAGACATTGATGTGGGTTCTAGAGAATCTTCGTTCAAAATCTGTAAACTACTCTTTTCACCCCTGCATTTCTGTGAGGAATTAGTTATATAGGTCTATAGGAATATGATACACATGTTCAGGCTCTCATTAAAGCTGTCCACATCAGCTTAGCAGTTTAACCATAGAAAAGAGTACAACACATTTCTTTCCTAAATCTTACCTAATTCACACAAGTTTCCTGCATAACCCGCGTCACAGTCACACCTGAACGATCCTCGCGTATTCCGACACACTCCCGACGCGGCACATGGATTAAGGTTGCACTCGTTGATATCGTCTGCGCATCGTTCACCAGTAAACCCAGTAGGACACGTACAGATAAAATCCTCACCGCTACCTTGGACACATGGAGCATTATTCTGACAGATTGGTGGGGTCACTTGACATGGTGGAACTGAAAATAGCAGGGATAACAGATTTGTGAGTAATCTTGTTGTCATGTTACTAAGGCCAAAACAACCCCAACTCTGTCTCAGCTTCCTTAGGCCCAAAACGCTAAGCGCTATTTTTTTTTTTGTGGCCGCAAATTTTTCCTTTTTTATCTCTCGATGTAAGAAAAAAAAAAAAAAAAAAAAAAATCTCCTGCAAACCTAAAAAAAAAGAAACGTGGTCAAATTCTAAGCTGAGACAGTGTTATTTTTTTTCTTTGGCCTAATATGAATCAATAATTAACTGGACTACACTTTCAAATCTTACGAAGTACTATGCTCACATGGGTAGATATAAATGATGGGTAGATATAAATACACAACAGAATAGTGACATATATATATAAACTTGATCCTTGTGGAATACTCACTGAATGTTTCACAGTTATTGCCAGTATAAAACTCTCCACAGTTACAGTCGTAGTTGGTTCCAAAATTGCGACACTGACCTCCATTCTGACACGGCCGGCTGGCACAAGGGGCTGAAAAAGCATAACACAGACCAAATAAGGATTGTTGTAATATGTAATTTTGTTGCTGTCCTGAGAAACAATATATCTTGATATTTCTTGAAAATGTAACAATAATAATAATATACAGCTTTATATTGCCATCAAATTGGGAACCAATTCTCAAAATGGACTTTATACAAAATTCTATTTGGAGTGGAAAATCAATTGTACTTTATTTATAAAAATGTACTTTTTACTAGGTATGAACGAAAAAAAGGGAAAAAATCACAAATAAATGTCAATCATCTCTATCTTCAATGATGGGATAACCATTAATGCTTTAGGGTGTTATTTCAGATACTCTGGGGTCATTCCATTCTAACAAAGATACACAATTGTTTTGCAGTCATAACACTTTCAAAGGTAAGTAGTCCAATCTAATTCTTAAGGTGTCTGGTCCATGATAGATCTGCCCAAAATTTTTTTAGTAAAAATCGGCATGAATGATATTTTATCGATGTAGAACCGATTTTTAAAATAAAAATTGGGGGTCACCAGACTCGTTTTTGCATGCAAGTCAGTTTAAAAACAGCATTTTTGGAGTTTTTTGGGAAAAAATTAGTACAGGGGTCTATGGGAAATGTGGCAAAAGTGACATTATTTAGTGTTGATTCAAAAACTTCACACCAAAATTTTATGTCAATTTTTTCACAAAAGTTGCGCACAAGTATGTTCCTTCAAATAAAACAATAAAAATTGGGGGTCACCGAACTAATTTTCAAGAAAATTATTAAAATGTGGCGATTTTTAGCTTCAAAACACTACTCAGAGTATATGCGCATGCGTATTGCGGCACTTACCAATTCAGAAACTAACTCGTATTGGTACGCATGACGGCGCGTGGACCAGACACCTTAAATCATGGAAAAAGGAGAAAACCAACTCACCCAACTGTAAACAAGTAGTGCCAGCATAGTTCTCAAGGCATGTACACACAAAACCAGCGGTAGTACTGACAACTGTACATGTGCCACCATTAAAACAGGGATTGCTTGGAGTGCAAGCATCTGTAAAACGAACACACAATGAAGTCATATATATCTGAATTTGAAATGAATAAACTGGGCTGTAATGACAAGATGAAATACTGGAGAATAGGTTAAGGATTTGTGTATTTAAACAATTGTTATAAACTGGTTATTGACTACCAGTATTAGTCATTTAGGTATTCAAACATGCTAAAGAGTTGTTCATCACAAATTAACAACGATGCATCGATAAATTCGCATATATTTATCACGCTAGGTTGGCTTTAGCGGCTGAGAGTGATAAAAATACGCCGACTTATCGAATGCAGATTAGTTGATTTGTGATGAACAACTCTGTAGTATGTTTGAATACCTCTCAACAATGAAACTCTTTGTGAAAATGGATTCATACAACTCTGTGACTGTTTCAACAGAAAATATGTGACTGTCCATTTTAAACAAGCTGTAAATGCAGCAAATTTCATTTTGAGCTGCAGGCCAGGTGAAAATACATGCCAAGGTCGTAATTTGCCGAAGTTGATTTTTGACAGATTTATAATCCTTGTGCTTACTTAAAAACACAAGCAAAGTTTCATTCCATGAAAATGATCAGAAATATGAAATATATCTGTATATTTTGAGGACAAACAACAAATAATATAAGGCTTACTGATCTTTGAATGAGTTTATTTCAGTTATACATTTTACTCCCTGACTTCCTTTGACAGACCATAACTTGACTTCTGGAAACTGAGTGAAGTTCATTGACGTGTCATTTTAATCCTTATAACATGGTTTTTGCAAATGTTTAACAAAGCGAAAATGGCAAGAGGCTGCATTTACAGCTTGTTTGGGATGGACGATCACACATACCCTTAAATCATCTGGGTATGTTTTATTACGCCATGAATTTGGAAGGCAATGTGTGCTGTGCCAGAGGCCATCTTTTCCAAAATGTGAAAAATAAAACCTTGTCTTGCATCTATTTACAAATTCAAAATAAAATTTGCTGAGTAATATATAAGTTTACGCACATGAATTAACAGGCTTAATTGAATTAACTGGTTAAATCTGAATACGAAATGTAGGTTACAGTCATAACTTATGTTACAAAATGTAAGCATTGAATTGAAATTGTTAAGCATGTCAAGTGAAACATGCAAGCTAAGATAACATAAGCTATAATATAAGCTGAAAATTATGATTGAGATTATGATTGACGTGATTTGTGTTAAATAGTCAAAATATCCAAGTGACACAGCAAGCATGTTTTCTAAAAGTTCTTCATGTTGCTGGGTAGTTGGGATGTTGACACACCATGCACCAAAAAACATACTAGCACAAAGCACCATTACTGATGCTGCCATATCCCTACTAAATCAAATTTGAGAATAAAGGTGACAGAAAAACAAATTATGGCCCAGGTAGTTTTGACATGATAAGTGTTGAAGTTGAAATGTGGTGCGATGTTGATAATAAGATTATGCCAGAAAAATGACATGCACTGATATTTGTCAGCCGCGGATCCAGGGGGTGGGCGGAAGGGGCGAGCGCCCCCGTAAAATTGGCAAAATCCTGCAAAATCAGCCTAATTTGGTCAATTTTTTGTTATAAAAGCTAAAACACACTCTCTGCCCCCCGTAAAATTCAGATCTTAGATCCGCGCTGTTTGTAGACGTGTGTTTCAATATTATCAAATCATCAAGGATTTTTTCCCTAAAAACAACATGATGGTGGCATACAGGCTGATCCACTTTCCAAATACGACAGTCAGTTCTGTATCTTCTAAGCTTTTTCCTGGTGAAATAAAGTATTTTTTTATAAGAATGCATCACTCTGAATATTTAACATATCGAGCAAAGGCAAAACTAGGGTGCAATATTAAACATACAGCAAGCAGAGAAATGGAAATGGAATACAGAAATCTAGATATTTTCTACAGCATGTTTTAGGAATCATTGCCACAGGAATTATCTAGCAAAGGCAAAACTAGGGTGCAATATTAAACATACAGCAAGCAGAGAAATGGAGATGTAATATAGAAATCTAGATATCATCTACAACATGTTTTTGGAATCATTGCCACATAGGAATTATCTATGAACATACACACTTCTGCTGTTGTGTACATATCACATAGGTCAATCACTTCTCTATGATTGCAGCTTAAAATTTATAATACGAGGCACAGCCACATCTGGCATTACAGGCATTAGCCACGATCATCAAAGTGAAGGTCAACATTCCTCAACACCTACTGATTTTATTGCATTTTTAGAAAGTACTTCCAACTACTAACTAAAATCAATAACCATTCTTGTTGAACTTGACCATTTATATAGTAAAACAGATCTAGACAACTAT
Source organism: Ophiothrix spiculata (assembly GCA_000969725.1). NCBI lineage: Eukaryota > Metazoa > Echinodermata > Ophiuroidea > Amphilepidida > Ophiotrichidae > Ophiothrix > Ophiothrix spiculata. The sequence goes on along the minus strand of JXSR01S026335.1, from coordinate 247,911 downwards.
TTATGCTTTGAATGTCTTATTCTCGGGAGAATGAGAAATTAAGTGATAGTGTTTCTAGAAATAAATTACTAAATTCTTACAATTTAAACTTCTTTGTTACTAACAATATATTTTAGTGAAGAGATCATGTTGTTAAGTAAATTTAACATTCCGAAAAGAATGATATTCACTTTTAAATCAACGGCCGTACATATGGAATCTCGAACTTTAGGAAAATAGAAACACTGCTGATGAAACCCCAAGATATGAATTTGGCTGAAAATTGTCTTTTTAGAGCAAGTAATATGATTTTGTTTGTTTGTTTTGATTTTATTAAGGTCTTTCTTAGTTTCAACAAGTTTTCATATCCAAGTAAATCTGGCTAATAATAACTGATATGAACATACTCATCGGGTACTCTTAGTTCACTTGCAAGCACTTCATCACTAATCGATGATGTGACATAAACTGCTCAATCCATTCAATATATATGAATATAGTTGACTTAGCTTCAAACATATCATTCAGAATGAAAAAGTACATGGAAATTATATCTTGAGGCAAATGCCTACACCAGACCAGAAACCATTAAATCAATTAAAATGATACTATAATTATTAAAACTTGTTGAGCTTAATAAACAGAAAGGTAGATAAAGTTCTGAGAAAATAGTTCGGCAAAGCTAGATAACTTCATTACAGCATGCATCTAAGATAAAAACATTTGCAATTAAAGGTCACATAGTTCATGTTGCAGTATAGCAAAGATTTTTATGCTCTACATGCAGAATATGCAATAGGACCAAGAATAGAGCCTTGTGGAACACCACATATACATACCACTTGGTATGGTACACTGAGTGCCATAGACATAATCAGGGCAAGCGCATGTAAACCCTCCAGTGGGTGAAATTTGACAGATGCCATCATTAAAGCATGGGTTGGAGGCACAAACACCGACTGAAATCAGGAGGGGAGAGGAAGAAAAATGATAGCAAAAAAAGGAAGATTAGTACACTTCAAACTAGGAAATAACTATTATTTACTAAGGATTGATTATTGATTTTAAAATTAAGTTCAATATCAGATCATTTCTAATTTGATGAACTATTTTTTTTACAGACATCTGAATCTTCAAACTAAGAGCTGTAAACCGTCAAACTCTGCACCAAAGAGCTTGAATTTGGCTGATTTATCAAGAAAAAGTGCTGAAATCAGCTGAAAAGCTGAAATGTTTCGGGTCTGCTTTTAACATAAAGTCATTAATTCTGTTGTCTTGAAAAACTTGACGCTACATTGCGTGGGAATGAATGGTGAATGGGCCTCAAAACTGCATTGATTGGACCTATACATTTTGTGATCAATTAATTTGAAATTATTGGTTGGGCACCAAACATAATTAACATAAAGTGATGGTCAAAACATTTTGTTCAAATGTGCACAAGTATGTAAAGACAGTAAATACATACACTCTTCCAGGCAAGGCAAGACAAGACAAAAACTTTTACAACTTTTTCAAATCAAAATTTAAAATTTGAATGTTTTGCATTTTATGATCAACTAAACAATTATGTAGCAACCAAAACAACAGAAACTACATGCTGTGAAAACTACGTACTAATTCACTACTGGTGCATTCAAACGAAAACAGTGTAACTAATTCTAAAGAGAAAAAAGTAAGAACAAATTTTGTACAGGTAATAAACGCTCAAATCATTACCAATAACTGTTCCTTGTTGAACACCACATAATACAATGATGCCAAGTACATTGACAATATGAATACACCATGGAAATAAAATGAATGCTAAATCACAACCAAAAATTGTCCCCTAAGGAACACCACATAAACTTCAGTGTTACTGATTTGACAATTTCATTTCAATATGAACATGTGCGATGATGGTCATCATTGTAAGGTCAAAATAACTATTTTTGACTACATATGACCAACAATTGATCCCTGTGGAACACTACATACCTCCATCACAATTAGTCCCTGTGACACCAGGTGGACATTGGCAGGTATAAGCTATATTACCATTGTTCTGGCATACGCCACCATTTTGACATGGGTTACTGCTACATGGGGCAACAACTGAAATTAAGACATCAGAACAAACAGAATAAAAGACAAAATAAGTAGAATATAATGATCATTGCAAAAATTAAATCCATGGGTTCCTTTATTTATATTCTGTCATATTTATGGTGAGAACATCACCGCAACTTTCCCCTGAGTCTGTTACCTGAAGAATGATGACACCCACTTTTCAACCTGGGTTGAAAGAAGCACATGGCGGTAATTATTTTGATCATGGACATTGCAAAATACTACACACCCCACCTACCAGATTCAAACCCATGACTTACATGTTAGCCCATGTGTCCCTATATGCATTCTTCTTAATATGAAAGTAGACATTTTAGTTTATTTTCAAGAAATAGGGTACTTTTTCAAACCCTAGTGTTAAAACGGTCACAGTAAATTCTTGATTTAGATTGTGAATGGGGGAAAAAAGGGTATATTTTGGCTTCAGAAACAATCACTCAAGGGGGTGTTTTGAAAAACTGTGGTCACGCTATGCCTGCAACATTTTACTTGAAATATTTTGGAAATACCATAGACATCACACAGTAAATTTCACGCCAGTAACAATGAATGAGTACGCCAATTCAACAACTGCGTCCGACAGAATACAAGTCTGCACTTACCCACTTGACAGTTAGAACCACTGGTACCAGTAGGGCAGGTACAAGAGTAGCCAGTGGCACCGATATTCCGACAAACACCTCCATTTTGGCACGGGTTACTAGTACATCCTGGTCCTACAGAAAAGAGCAAGACAGACTTAGTATGTCATTGGCATGCCCAAGGGGGGGGGGGAGGAGGCGGGCTTTGGGGACTGAAGCCCCCCCCCCCCAGATTGTAAAAATCTTGTAAAGTCAGCCTGTTACCACTCAACTCCCCTCAAAATTGTCAAATCCCCTTTAGCCCCCCGCAAGTAAAAATCTTGGGCACGCCGGTGTATGTGTCCTAATATATTGAAGATTGTGATTAAGTTCAGAAAGTATGTCTTGGAAAGTACATTATTTTTGTCTATTGTAAGTTATGTTTTTAGTTAATGAAAAACAACAATTGGATGGACTATTACTTAATTGAACTTTGGCTGCCAATGTGGTAGGTTTTTTTTTGCCATTTACAACTGCAGCCCTGGTTCATATGATACATTGGAAGACTGTCCTAACTCCCTTTCTATTTACATTTTTTTATCTTATTTCTATTTATTGAACAAGATAAGATAACTATTTTTTGATTACATAGGACCTACAATTGGTCCCCGTGGAACACTACATATAAACACTACATATAAAGTATACTCACCAACAGCATTAGATTGAGCACAATTGGTTCCTGAGAAGTTTGGAGCACATGTACATGAGTAGCTATTGCCTGCTTGTTGACATGTACCTCCATTCAAACAAGGTGCGTTGAAACATGGATTGTCTACAAGAAAAACAAAACATTTGCAATTAAAGGTCACATAGTTCATGTTGCAGTATAGCAAAGATTTTTATGCTCTACATGCAGAATATGCAATAGGACCAAGAATAG